>JAJOOR010008515.1:0-34558 GCA_036250505.1 Solanum acaule | reverse complement strand
CCATCACATCTCCATGATTCTACAGTGCTTTGCAATAGCTGATAGATAATTGAAGTTGCTAACAGAGGAACTCGTTCTGGACATAATTTACTGCCACTAAATTCAAGCTCCTCTGAAGCATTGCTTGCAGTGGTCCGTATAGAACCTCTTTGAGTTGAACCACCACCCTGCCTACATATGTTTTGGTCCAGAGATTCAAATATACCAATAAAGTCAAACAGTTCTTTTTCCAACTCCAACTTTTTCCCATCAGTTGTTTTCCCAAACTCAGTCCCAACTATATTCAACATCACCTCAATTATTCCTAATAAAATTGAAGAACAACATCTCCGTTTTTCCCCTTCCAAGTGACTAGAGTCTGTATCCTGAGTTTTGCTGAGTAAGCCTGATCTAGCATGAAATAAACAACATCAAACAAACATTAGCCTCACTAAACAACTAGCAATGAATTTTCTGCAGTGCAAGGAAGGTGAAAATATCTGTATCTCGAGAGCGAAAAAGGCGACCAGAGTCAACAACACCCAATTTTTTTGATGTGGAGTTAAAAGAAAACTGTCAACTACTACTGTGTAGTGTTCAACATAAGCTGCTTAAGAGCCCGTTTGGATGGGCTTATCACTTTAACCTTACCCAAATACTACAAAAGTGCTTAAAAGCACCTAAAATAAGTCAATTCAAACAGGCTCTAAATCAAGAAATATCAACAATTGCAATGTTAACTGTATCAAGTTAAGCTTTATTCAACCTGAATCAACAATCTCACACACCTTCCATATCTGCATTTCTTAGGTAGTTTCGAATCTTTAATAACGCATTGGACAGTGACCCTTTGGACCATGCTTTTCCAGCCTGCTGCAATTTGATCAAATGCCAAAATAGTATGTTACAAGCTTTGAATCAGGGGAGATATCTTGTGTCTTTAACGAGAGTACCTCATTCTCTTGTGTCAGAGAGAAGCCAAAGCAAGTCCATGAATCTGAAGGATGATCGGCTTTCCCATGTGGCTGAAGAAGAAGCATCCAGGAGATACAGGAGAGAAGGCAGTCTAGTGGCTCTTGAATATACACTTTCCCACTCTCTAATTTAGTACATTGGTTAACATCCAGTAGAACATCTGCATCCTGAAATAAACAACCAGTATGAGAGGTAAGGCAATGACAACTTATTTACGTAAGGATAAATTAAAAGGTTCTTCCTTAGAGTGATACTGTAAGAAAGTCAGATTAATAGTTAGAAAAATATCTATACCTCTCTGTAAAATCGCAAGAAATGAGGGAAGAGAAAATCAAAAACAGCCCCAGAAGTTAAAGGATCCACCAATACAAGCTTAAGAAGTCCACGATATAGAATCTCTCTGACCTTTGCCTAAAAAGAACACTTTTCCATGAGTAGTATTTTCGCCACTTACACAGGAAGCTCAGGGTTCAAGATGTTAATTGGGGAAAACAAAGAAAAGAGAGGAAGAGGAAGTGTGTAAAATGCTACCTGTTGAAAGAGGCACCTCTGTAACAAACCATTTAGCTCCTGGAAAAGACCGGAACCAAGTGCACGGAAAACTTCAGCTTGCTGGCTGCTACTAGCTTGACTGCTTGAGTCTTGACAAGAAAATGGTCCATCTTTCGTTGATTGTTTTTCAGCCAATATCAAATTGACAATTGAACTTGTTGCAGCAAGACGGATTGAGTCTTCTTGTCTAAACATTGCTTTACGCAAGACCAAGATGGTATAGTCCTTCAACATTAACAAGATAGGATAAAAAACGACGGAACAAAGAAGAAACAGAAAAGGATGAAGACATTAACCTCAAAGTATTGATTCTAATGAAGAATATAGAGATAACTATTCACTACAGCGAGAGAAGAGAGGAAGTACTTATGAATTAGGAAGCATATTCTGATATGTTTCGTTTTTAAGTTTATTGAAAGAGAATAGCAAACAGCTTCATTAAGAGTCTTAATTGACATTGAATCCTGCTCAACAGGCACTATTAGACTATTAGTTCAGTTTTGCTGTAACATCCTCAAGGTCCGGTGCGCTATTTAAGTTTCTCAATCTAAGAAAAGTAACATATTCAATAATATGAAGAAACTGTAAGATATCAATGAGTACCTGAAGATCACGGCTTAATCTGCTAAGAGGCAAAAGGGCAGCAACAAGATGAGATGAGACCTTGTCATTCATGAATGTAAAATAATCCAACAATTCCTTAAGATGTGAAATGTGCTCCAACATTGGGTATGTAAAAGTATGGATAAGACAACCAAGCAGTCTGTTAAGTACAAATAAATTGATTATTGGTAAACAGCATAAAAAAGTATGGACCAAAATCCTTTGCTAACACTTGCAAATCACCTTATAACAGGAAAGCCTTGTTCAGGCTTTAAAGAGAGGATACGTAATTTGCATTGCTCTATTATCTGCAAGAATCAGCAAGGGTAATTATAGTTTGCAGCATCATTTCCTTGTACCTAAGATACAGGAAGATTTACTAAAACATATCAAAACCAAGAAATAGACCTCATACAAACCTCACTTCTTGCCATATCATGAACCTCAAATAAACTCTTGAGAACCTGAGCACCAAGCTCGTCAGGACCCATTACATCATCAGACTTATCAAAAAATTTACTTCCTTCTTCAATTCCTTCAAGCAACACAAATCCAAGCTGTACAATACTTGGAACCACGTGTTCTCTTCCACAATTGCTCTCACCAACCTATGGATAAAGAAGAAAGACATAACAAAACCACACATACACACAGTTAATCCTCTACAGAACAGTCTATTTGCAGCTATAAACTCCAGCAAATAGATATTGGTCACCTTTTCAAAAGAAGTCTTCCAAGTTTATAACGTTAACGATGTCATATCTTACGTTCTTATCATCTTCTTGTATATCAAAGAAATCATGCAGTCTTCATTCTCATGTTTTATTCTGATCAGGAATGTATGGAATTATGGATGACTACTTAACGCATAGGGGAAGAACCTCTGAGCAATCTCCTCTCACAAATCACAAAGGCATGTAGAGGAGTAATTATATAATTACATGCATGAGGTAAAAAGGCAAAAGGAACTTACAGCTCTTAGCACTGCATTCTCCATGTCTTTGTAAGTATGCAAATAGTGTTCCTTCAAGTCACATGATAGCCATTTACAGCTCCTGAAATGCAATAACATTACAATGGAACGCGGCAGTAGTGTCGTAAACAACAGTTTAGAAAATTAATAATGGTGTTAGGGTACCATTCTTTCAGCAAATACAATATTGATGACTATGGAAAAAGTCTTAAAGTTTAGCAACAACTTGCACTTTAATGGAATAGGTTCTCATACATTCTAGGGAAGGACCCAAATCAGGCTTAAACTTGTACAAACAAATAATCCCTCATAAAAAATAGTGACAGAGCATGAAATACGAGGTAAAACTACCTTTTCTGGTCTCAATCGGGACACTGAGTCCATAATTTTCGTTAAACAAAATAAACATATTTAGAATAATCGCAATTTTTTATTACAAATATTTAAAAGACTTTAAAAAAAATTACTGTTAAAGACGAAGCTGTTTATATGGTAAGAGAATTACATTAAATGAAAAAAAAAAAAAGTATATGTTCTACAAAAACATCAGTACTAATCCAACAAAGATAATCGATGAATAGGAGTAATGACAAAGAGAGACCCAGCAAAATGTACCTGGCAAACTTCAAGTCTTTATAAGCAGCAAAAAGTGATGTTTTCAGAACCCCAATAGAGCTCTCAGTGAGTCTCTTCACTCTAGCAACTGACAACAATATTGCAACAGTAAAATGATTAAACACTCGATAATCAGACCTCACTAGCCCTAACACCTCTTGTCCCAAAGAAGGATTTTGCTTCACAGCAAAATTCACATGAAGCAACACAGTCCCTTCAACTTGCCTCATTATTGAACCACCTGACTTCACCCCACCAAAGTACATCACAATCCCTTCGATAACTTCCTTCTTACCAAAACCCTTTGATCCCAATACCAACAATTGATACACCAACCCAGGCAAATCCTGTAAGTCCACATTCTTCATTCCACTAAACACCCTCTCCAAAAATTCCTTCCTTTTCCCCTTCCCAATAAAATTCAAATCCTTAACAATTTCTACCATTTTTAACAACAAAACCTTACTCCAATCACAGCTAAGCATTTTATCAAACACCTTATCAACATATTCCAAAGGCTTACCGATTTCATTTGAAAATCTGATCAGCTCAATACATTTAGCAAATATAGCTAGAATATGGGTATCCTCAGAATCAATAATCCGAGGTAAATAAGATATAATCAATTCGACTATTGCCAGTAATTCTTGAACCTGAACTGTTACAATATGAGTCACGAAGAGTTGGAAAATGGAGAGAGAGGATTTGTCGTGGGGGATTTTATGGGATGTGTAGAGGGAAATGTAGGAAGAAAGAAGAAGAGGGACGAGAGGGGAAAGTGATGTGTGGAATTGGGTAAGGGAGAGAAGAGCTGAGAGGTATTCGGAGACGGCGAGTGAGGGGTTAGGAGAAGAGGCGCGTGAGTGGAGATAGGATACGAGGGTCTGGTGAGAGTCCTCGGAGAGAAGAAAAGCCGGTAGAGGAGTGGAGGATTGCGGGTGATATAGTTGAGCTAATTGAACAATGTCGGCGTCAGTCAATGCCGGCGGCAGCGGTGGTTGCTGATGGTGGCGGACGGCTGAGGGATTTTTGGATGCGGTGGAGGTCATGGCGGTGGCATATGTGCGTCGGAAGTTAGTGGAAGGAAATGAAGTTTTGCTGGTTCGTTTTGCGCGGGAAATTGAAAATGTGGAAACAATTTTTCTTACTCTATTTTCTTTTCAGGGAAAAAGGGCTAAAAATCATATATAAATATATATATAAAAGAAAATCTTAGGCCCGCCTATGTGGCGCCGCCATAAATTAGAATTCTCTTTTAATTTATTTATTTCCAAAACAAACATTTTCCTTTCATGAAAAATTGTGACTTTTATGAAAAGTTGCGATTTTTATGAAAAATTGTGATTTTTATGAAAAGTTGTGCCTATTATAAAAAGTTGCGACTTAATGAAGAGTTGCGACATTTTCGAAGGGTTGCAACTTTTCCAAATAGTTGTAACATTTTCGATAAGGCGCAATAAACATTTGTTCACACTACCCTTTGTTGTTTATAAATAGAGAGATTTTCTCTCATTTTAAAACAACGAAAATTCTAAACATCTTCTTCTTCTGCACAATCAAATATTCGTGTACTTTGCTCCTGTTGATTAGCTGACCGACACCCTTGCTTATGTTACAGATCATGGTATGTATTTTTACAGTCATTAATATATGCTTATGTTATTAAGAATAAATGATAAGATGTAATAATTTTCTTTTTCCATTACATTATTAATGTTTGTTACTACGTAATCTTGTATGTAAGATAATATAATATTTTAGTTTTAATGACAGATAGATTTTAAGTATTATTTTATAAATTTCGTGATATTACGTGTAATTTAACTAGTATATATAAAAAAAAGAACCTTAGGCCCGCCTACGTGGCGCCATCACAAACCAAAATTCCCTTTTAATTTATTTATTTCCAAAACTAGCCTTCTCATTTAATGAAAAGTTGTGACTTTTATGAAAAAATGTGACTTTTATGAAAAGTTGCGACTTTAATGAAGAGTTGCGACTTTTATGAAAAGTTGCGACTTTTATGAAAAGTTGCGACTTTTATGAAAAGTTCTGACTTTTATGAAAGGTTGTGACCTTTTCAAAGGGTTGCAACTTTTCCAAATAGTTGGAACCTTTCCGATAAGGCACAATAAACATTTGTTCACACTACCATTTGTTGTCTATAAATAGAGAAATTTCCTCTCATTTTAAAACAACGAAAATTCTGAACCTCTTCTTCTTCTTCACAATTAAATATTTGTGTACTTTGTTCCTGTTGAGTGGTTCACTGACATTATTGTTTATGTTACAGATCCTGGTATGTATTTTTACAGTCAATAATTTATGCTTATGTTATTAAGGATAAATGATAAGATGTAATAATTTTCTTTTTCCTTTACATTATTAATGTTTGTTACTACGTAATTTTGTATGCAAGATAATATAATATTTTAGTTTTACTGACTGATAGATTTTAAGTATTATTTTATAAATTTCGTGATATTAAATTCCTGCGCAAAGCGCGGATAATTTTACTAGTAAATGATATTTGAGAAATGGTTCAAAATCCTCATTTTATCTTTGGGTCTAAAAGTACCTTTAAAAATTACTTTTTGGATCAAACATGGTTTAAAAAACCACATGACATTTTCCAATTGGTTACAATTTTAATTTCAAAAAAATTATATAGAAATCCACTAGACTTTTAAAATTCAATCTATTGACCCGATTTAAAATAAACAAAACTCTTCCATCTAGGGTATGCATCTCCTTTTAGTCTAATTATGGAAATTTTGGGATATTAACGATGATTAATTATTTTTGTATTTCAGTTTAATAGTAGTTGGATTCAACAATTGGTTACGTGAAATGTCAATAACAATATCTTCACATTTAAGTAATTTAGTGTTCAACAATTCAGAGTTTCTCATGTATTTTTCTTTAATAACAAGATTGAAGGAAGATCAAAAGGAGATGAAGAAGCCATTCTATTTCTTAAAACAGGTCAATGATTGGGTTCTAAGGATTTCTACATAGAAATTAAAATTTATGATCAATTAGAAAATGTCACATGGTTCTTTTAAAAGGGGTCAAAACTTGACCTTAATTCTGTTAGTTTAAAGGAATGTTTGATCCAAAAAATAAACGTTAAGTATATTTTTGGACTCAAAGGTGAAAGGAGGGTATTTATGAACCACTCCTCAAAGGTAAATGATATTTTTTGCCCTTTTCCTCATATTATTTTAGTCCATATTGAAGGTTTTCAACCATTTAAATAAATTGTATAGGGTAAAAATAGTTAAGATATGTGGTTATGAGACATAATGTTATGAAATGTGTCAACAAATTAAGCAAGGACAAGTGAAAGACGGCCAAAGTAATGACATTACTTTGAGAGGCCAATGATAAAATTCGTCCCATAGGAATCAAGTCGGATTGAGGCTCAGTATGCCCCGAAGAAAAGACAACAATGAGCATTAGCCATTATAAAATTATTCCACGAATGTTACTCTTACCTCTTAAATGTCATTAAGGGGCCGTTTGGTTACTGGATAAGGGTTGAGTTATTCAGGTATAAAATGTTGCATAAGTTTTACCATGTTTGATAGCATTTTTTTTGTCAAAGTACAAAATTCAACACACATAATACTATGTTTGGTTAGAAAATTAGAAAACCACATAATCAATACATGTTTAAGTTATGAAACAATCTATGTATTATTTTATGCAGGGTAAAAGATGGAATAAGTTATACATGAATAACTAATACCTGAATAAAAAATATAAATTGACAACTTTACTCTTCATTCTAAATCAAATATACTCTAGTTTTTTTTAGATAAACATTCAGGTCCTCTCTCCATATTTATAGATATATGAAATTTTTTATGGGGTTTGAGGCACAACCAACAATAGTGGTATGAGGACACCATTTCCTTTTGACAAGTATTTTTGTGAGTCCCATTTCTTGTTGTCACACTTTCTCTCTCATACTTCCATTTTCTCAAATTTTAGTCATTTCTTCATATGCATTTTTTTCTTTGCATAAACCCATTTTTATTTTATCTTTGCACCTTTTTTTACCAACGTTTCTAAAGTTTTTTTTTTTTTTTAGTTTTACATCTCAGTGTAAAAAAATATATATTCATACAATTATTATCTTGTGCTTTCACAAATTTATTTGGTTAACTTTTTTTTATATTAATTCTTGTAACCCACAATAAAAAAGTGAATCTATAAAAATTTCGTTTCACATTTTAAGACAATATACATAAATAAAAAAAAATAAAAATCTTGAACGATAAAACACAAAATTAATATTAGTAATAATTATTTGATACATGCCATAGAAGTAAAGAATTTAACAATATGGAAAAGAAAAGATAATTGAGTGTTTGATATCATTAATACATTATTATTAATATTAAACATTAAAAACATTAAGTGGTTATAGAATAAATAAAAATAAAAATATATTTGACAAATAAGAATTGAGTGATTAAAATTAAAATTTCAAAAAATAAATTTTAGACTAAAATTTAAATAATTAAAATTAAATTGTGTATTTAAGTGTAATAAATAATGTCAATCGAATTTTAGTAGCTCAATTGATCAATTACATGAAATTTTACTTTGTTCATGAGAGTTCAATTTTTTTTAATTTCACAATCTTCAATTTCTTTGAATTCATCCAAAAAAAATAAATAAAAAATTTACATATTACTTTAATTTTCCCTCAAATAATATATATATATATCCTTTATTGTACCAAAATTTTTATTAATGGTACTTCATATTGGGCTCATCTGTTAATACGTGTACGTATTTTAGCAAACCACGTAGTGAATTTGTTCATCTTCATTTTCCTATCTCTTCAAGAAAAAAAAGGTGAGCAATGAGCTTATTGTTTATGTTCATCTTCATGGAAGCCTCGCAATGTCAGGTGAAACTTTAGCCACATTATCCATGCCTACTGCATCTATTCCCTCTTTATTTTTCTCTTTTATTTCCTTCCATTTTCTACTTTTTAACTAGCTTTTTTTCACCTTCTTCCAATCATTCATGTTTAGGTTTTTCCCACTGTTATCATAAGTTCTGTCCTGAGAATTTTAGTGGTATATAAACAGCCATTGGTATCTTTGATTTTTTGTTTTGAATTTAGGTTTTATTTTGTCGATTTTTTATACGAATGGGTTGATTTTGCAGATCTATTTAGCCTTTGAGTTGTAGTAGTGTTGCATGCACTGGATTTATAGTTAATTGGATGGTATTGCTTTTGGTTCTTTTGCTCCTCCTGTTCGTCTTCGCTATTTAATGATTTTCTATTTATTTATTTTTAAATAATTGGTTATTGAAATTTAGTGTTCCTGACGTTTGTTCTTGATGTGAGTGTTTTTTCAATTTATTTATCTCTTATTGCAGGCCTTTGTATTTACTTCAAGGAGAAATAATAGAATTGCAAACATGAGATAAGGGATTGAGTATAGAAACTTCATATTCACAAAAATATACTGAATTTCTTCGTTTTCACATGGTAAGTTCATAGTTTCCTGGTCTACGATCTCAACACAGAAAAATAAATTACACTCCTCAAGTATGCTTCATCTTCTCTAATTTGATTGCAAGTGCTATTTCACTTTCCCCTTAGCATAGTATTATACTTGCTCATATCCGGCTCTGTTTATGATCAAATTATGTGTGTTGCAGATATTTCTGTTACAGAGCATTTGTTGTAATTTTTGAATGTAGAATCTCTTATGATAGAACCCCTTTTGTGGGACTTACCTTCTAGAGTTACACTCTGCTACCATAACAACTATTCTTCATTTTTCTTTTTCCTCGATCGATAGAACCCCTTTTGTGGGACTTAATTTTTGAGGTGTATGTTTATCCCTCTGTTTGAGGCGGGTCACTTCAATTACGCGTTCCTCTACTAAAGTTATGTATTTTTTTCCTACTGATTGTTATCTCCAATTTATTTGGGGACTCACATATCTTCTTTCAATATTGATCTTACAAATTGGTATAGCTTTTTTTTTTTGTAATTCTGATGATAATTGTGTAATGCATATTGAGTTTTTGATTTATTGCAAATATGAGCAACAAAACACTTGTGAAGTTGAATGCATTGATTATGATCAGAAAATGAAGGATTGAAACCTAAGAAGAAGAGTGAATTCTCAATAATTATATTGTTGTTTCCTCAAAATAGGCAGCATTATAGCTAATTTTAGGTCTCTCATTGCTTAGAAATTGATTTTCCTTTTACCTTATGTAAAGCTTTTAAGTGGCTATTAAAATAACATGATATTTGATTGTCAGTTCTCTTTTCCTTTTCCATCTTGCATTCACTTTCTAGACTACAATAGTAACATTAAGCATTGATGCATCTAAAATGTCTTCAGGATTTTATACGAACATTTATTACATTTGTATATTTTGGTCTGTATGCTCGGTTTGACTTGCAAGATAAACGAAAAAATATATGTAATGCATTATGATATAGCCAACTTATATATATATATATATAATCCTAATGTATTTTGGTTATTTCTGTAGGATTCGAATGCGAAAATGACTCAATCTCTGAATATGTAAGCAGCGAAAATTATGTTAGTTGAAAGTAACTTTGGTGTAAGGCAAGTACTTTTGCATGGATAGATGATTTTGTGTTCCCTTTTTGAGCTTGGCACTAATTTGAAGAGCTTGTGGTGAAGTTTAAAAAGACTTTGTATTGCAGAGACTTGGAACTTCCTTTGAGCTATTGTTCTTTAGTCGGATTTTTGAAAAGTTGATCATATTTAAGTTATTTTCTGATTTAAGAACTGGGGTCGTCTTTGATTGTTGAGGTAGATTTGAAATTTATTTTAGAGCCAGTCTAAGAAGTTCTCTCTGTAGGAGTTGCGTTGCAAAGATTATTACAGTTCTTTGTGTGTGAAATCTACTGAGAGTTGAATTGAATTATCACTTATCTCTAATGCTGAAGGTTTCTACACTTTGATTACTGAGTAGCTGAACTATTTTTTTCAAAACAATGTTTCAAGAGCTCCCAGAAATTTCAAAATTACATATATTGCATTAATTTCATTTCTTCCTTCTTTAACTGAAATGTATCTGTTGTTTTATAAGTTCAAAGTTTCAATTTTTTACCCTAACTATGATTATTTGGAAAAAATTTCAGCATATGGATTAGAGCTTTTTCTAAATATATATATATTTTTTTAGGATTCTACTTGGTATCTTTCAACCAAGCACCAATCGATGGAATCTCATCACGTGTCACTTTTCAACCACCAGATGAAATCATGTTGGTGAATCTTATTTCGCAGATCGACAGTGAAACCATTGAAGATTGAGCCTATGTTCAATGGATGAATAATTTCCTCTGCATCAAACGTGCATAATCAAATCACAGACAAACACTTACTCATGTCTCAGAGTGTATTACAGAGTAAGCAAATTGCTACCTTTTCATGAAGGAGATATAGCAGGATAAAACTTACTGCATATTTGAGGTAAATGATTTGCTTCTTTAAACAAATTAATGAAGAAAACGGTGAGCCAAAACCAAAGGGGCATCTCAAGTGAGTTGAAAATTAAAATAGATATTTGACACAAAAACTAACCAATTCAATATTATGCCTAGCAGCTTCCGTTCTCAATATTTCAGTTTCCTCTATAGGAGCATCTGGAACAACAAGTCCTGAAAAAACACAAAATTATCTACAACCATGAGACATGACAATTCAGAATGATGTACAAATTAGGGTAGGTCAATGGTATGAAAGAAGACTTCATTATCAGCACCATATTGGAAATGCCACAAAAAATATTAGGAAAACTTAACCAATGCAGATCTGCAATTGTTTCCAGGTAAAATTTATAAACATTGATACACACCAATCAAAACCAATTCATAATTTGAGCCCTGCATACTCATGAATGTTATAGGAAAAAAGGTTCCAAGCAGAGAAAAATCACAAATATGTATGGTGTAGTTCAAGACTAATAACTTTAAGCATGAATAACAAATACATGGACAAAGAAATTGAAAAATAATAATTTATCAAGTTAAATATCAATTGTTTAGAGTTGCCTCATCAGGAATACGCTCATTGGAAAGTAAAACTAGCCTCAAAGCCTTTATGATGACATTGAAGCGCCCATTAAGCGAGGCAGAGCACTCAACATGTTTTGTGCCTCGCATCAACACTTATGTGCGCCTTTGACAACATAGGTCAGAAGCACAAAAAAACCGCTCCACTGCAGAGGAGAATTATAAAGTAATGGTCACCGGTTCACAGATCCTTTAGATTCACATTTATGTTTTTTGGCATTTGCTTTTGCATATGAATTTTTTGATACTTGCTTTTTGCATAGAGACAAAAAGCTATGAGAAATTGGATTAGAATCTTTGAAATGTTTCTTCTCTTTAGATTATGGAAAGGCCCTTGAGAAATTTAGAAATGACACTCATTATTTTCATGTACTGTTTTTTTAATCTAGCTATCCCATAAGTGAAGCTCTACTCTTTATTATTTAGTTTGTCTTTCCTGGAAGTTCTCATTGATGAAAACTAAAGTACTCTTATCTTTCGTTTTCCTTTGGACTGAGAAGTTATAACCGATACCATTCATGAGTAAGAAAATTCAGTTTAATGTGCAGAATACATGTCAAAAAATAATGAACGGCTTCTTGTAATTGTAGAAAGTAGTAAAAACAAAGAATAGTTTAAGTAGGCTATACTTGACGATACTTTTCTCAATATTCTTATATTTTTAATTGAATTTTTTTTTTTTATGTTTATGAACCTTGCTATTCTTATAATTGGATTCATTATCTTGTAAATTTTTTAATATGTGAAGCTATTTAGTGTAAAAATTAAATTGGATGCTGGCTATAATATTGAGCAGTTGGTGTGTTGTACATGAAGAAATTCCTCTGGCTTGAAGTTGATAGAAAATTAGGAACTCCTATCATTGCCATGCACTCCATTTTTTTTCTTCATGATTTTGTTGGTTTGGCAGGCTGCTTCTTACAAGTGAAATAAATGTTTCTCAGGTTTTACTATATCAATGTCAGTGCAAAGACCATATCTTCAAGAGTTCACATCAAAGATTTCAGACATAAACCATAAATTATTATATATGCTGGTAGATTGGCAATTGAATGTTCCTTGCATCTTTCTGTTTTATTTATTGATTGATTATTAAATTTAGCAAGCAATTATAATAGTAATCATGTAAGAACTTCAACGGTTGTTTATATTAACATGCTTGTGAGTCTTTATGGTGGAATGATGAAGCGAAACCAGAAATGTATCTCTATTTATCAAAGTCTTGGAAGATGATTTTCATGCAAGTTTTTCTGTTTTAGGTGAATAACATGTTGGGCCCATGCTAAGCACGGGTCATGGCCTGTCTAGTATATATATATATCGGGTGAGTTAGAAAATTTCTTTATCAAAATAAAATTACAATTTACAAGCAAAAAAGAAAATGCAAGTAAAAGAAAAGATTACAATTGAAAGAGAAAAAGTAAGGAAATGAATAAGTATAGTATGGGTCCCACATATACAAATGGCAGCCAAAAAGGGCCTCACACAATTGACAGTAAGTGTGCCTAACACAAAATAACAAATTTCATAGATTTAGAATGGCTCTTCATCTTTCAGGCAAATAGATTGAAAAAACTTTCAATCTGACGTTCTTTCTATGAGGTTAAAAGTTCTAAAACTCTAAATTTGGCTTATCTTTTTTTATTTTTTTTCTTCTTCTTCTCTTCCTTTGTTTCCTCTTGTTAATCTAGCAAGAGATGAATGAGATTCTAAATCTTCTCAATATTTTCTAGTTAAATTGATGTTTGAGTACACTCAAATTTGATGTGGGATTCTTTTTGTTAAATTGATGTTTGAGTACACCCAAATTTGATGTGGGATTTTTTTTTGTTTGTTAAAAAATTGTACTTTCTGAAAAGGGGTTCATTAAGTTTAGTTTCTTTAGCTTTTAAAACTGCAAAAAAAAAAAAATGAACATGTATTTGAAGTGTTAATTCTAGTTATTAAAGCCAAACAAAAATAACACTTTACCCTGTTTTTCTATATTATTTTTCATTTTTTTTATAAAATTGAACATTTCTAGTATGAAACTATCTACTACCTTCCTATTATACTTATTTAATGTGCCTGCAATAATTAGTTAAGTATCATGATTGATTGATACTTTTTTTTTTGGGATTCAATTTGATAATGATGTTGCAATTTTTAAATGGAAAATAGGTGTTTATGGATCCTCAACAATTATGCAATGTTGAATGCTTTATCATCCTTGAGGAGATTGTGGTGCATTCATATATTGTCCTTATTTGTTTTTTTATGGCTATTTACAACACGTTATTAAGAAAACAATCTAGAAATAGACGGGTCATTCGATATTGTATGAGTGCTAGAATTCCTAAAATCTTGCCTATCGAAATGTTCTCATTCGTGACAATGTTATTGTATGTATTGACAAGCTTAGAATGGATAGAAATGTCTTTCACATTTTCGTCTCCTTAACCAAGAATATTGTAGGGTTCACTGACAATAAAAATATGTCTAGTACTGAAAAATTAGCAATGTTCTTAAATATTTTGGCTCATCACGAGAAGAACATGTCTATCAAAGTTGATTATATTAGATCAGGATAGAGTGTAAGTTGAGCCTTTAATGAATGTCTAAGAGTTATTCTTAAACTAATTCCAGTGTTACTTGTTAAACCTAATCCGATGCTCGAAGATGATATTGATGATCGATGAAAATGATTTAAGATAGGTAAATTTCAATCTAACATTTGATTTACTATAAACAAACTTGAAATATTAGGGTGAAAGCATTTTTATTTTTAATAGTCCTTTAGTATTTAGAGTTGAATTTATCGTATAGGGTTATTTGGTGTATGGGATGGTACTTACATTTCCATTAGAGTTGAAATAATATATAAGCCAAGATATAGAACACGGAAATGAGATATAGCAACTAATATCTTGGGGGTTTGTGATAGAAATCTCAACTTCATTTATGTATTACTTGGTTGGGGGGGATCAGTCGTTGATGGTCGCGTATTGCAAGATGTTGTACGAAGGATTGGGTTGAAGTACCCCAAGGTATGCTAAATAATACACAGACCCTTATCTATTTATACTACATCAAAATAGAATAATATTTTAAAGTAATATATTATTGTTTACATTTTTAGGCAATTACTAACTATGCGATAGAGGATATACAAATGGAAATGATTTTTTGTCTCCCTACGGAGGATATAAATATTGGCTAAAGAATTAGCAGAGAGATAATTCATCACCTCGATGTCGAGAAGATCTCTTTAATATGAAGCATGCTAGGGCGCGCAATGTTATTGAAGGCGCATTTGGTCTATTAAAAGGACGTTGGAGAATTCTTAGAAGTCTTTCGTGGTATCGGTTAAGGTTCATAATAAAATTATTAGTTCATGTTGTTTGATACACAATTTCATTCGAAGAGAGATGTAAGTTGACCCCTTAGATGTGGAAATGAAAGTTCAAATGGAGAATCAACATGAACATGAAAATATTAACACAATCGGAGCATCTGATGAGTGGACCACTTGGACGGATGAACTAGCTCAGTCTATGTGGAATGAAAGATTGGGAAATCAATATTTATAATTTTAAACTATGTGGTTACTTTTGTTGTGCTCATGCACTTTTATGTTTGATTTTCAGTTCACTGTAAAATGTAATAACTTCAATTATTTTGTGAAAACGAATAGTCAATTTTTTTGTATGTCTCACATTGTTATTTGCACAGACAAATAGTGAATCGCAATGTATTTCTATATATCTTTGAATATAAGTAGTGAATTTGTATATATGTCTTCACATTATCTTTTTTCCAAATCAATCTAGTTGTATTACAACTTATTTTGTTATAATTAGAATAATTTACTAGTAAGCTGTAACTTAGTATTAATTGTGATTTCATTTATAATTTTACAGATTGAAATGTCTAGTTCCACAGTTGCAACATCTAACACCCAGAAAGAGGGCAAGAAAATCAACACCTTCATCTCGAAGGGTATGGACTCTAGAAGAGGAATTTACGCTTGTAGACGGATTAAAAGAATTGTGTATTAATGGTTGGAGAGGAGATAATGAAACCTTTAAACATGGATATTTAATGAATTGGAACACTAAATAAATGTTCATCATCCTAATTGTGGATTGAAATGTCTACCACATGTTGATTCTAAAATAAGAGCATTGAAAAAGAGTTATGCAGTCATATCGTTACTAAATAGTCGAAGTGGTTCATGATTCCAATATAGTGATGAAGGTATCTTAGTTGATGATCCTAAAGATTGAGATGACTTTATAAAGGTGATTTATATTTATTTTAAATCAGTAAGGAATTGCTACTTACTTATATTTTGTCCTGGTGAATGGATCTCTGTCTTTGGAATATATAAGTTATTTCATGTATTTGTTCTTTATTTTCTTAGATTGATTCAAATGCCAAGTCAATGAACTTAAAAAAAATAGTCAGTGTTTGCTGATTAGGAAGATATAATTGGTAAGGATAGAGTTACTGGAAGATTTGCCCAAGCGCCAGAAGATGTTGCTGAAGAAATAGAAAGAACTGAAGCTCAAGAAATTATTAATGGCACGTTTGTGGGATTTCCTATTGTTGTTGTTGACGTAGATGATGCTCCAGGCACAAGAGAAAATCAAGCTGCTCAGGAGGAACCTAATGTATCAACTGAATTGACACAAAGTCCATTTACTGCTCAAGATGAACCTAATGTATCAACTGGAGCAACACAAAGTTCATTCACAACTCAAAAAGGTGAAACCCATCAATCTCAGAAACAAGGTAATAAATTTAAAGCATCATTTTCTAAAATCAACAAAAAAGGTAGATGCAAAAAAACAAAAATCACTAAAGATGATAATGAGACTGTTCTTGAAGGTTTAATGAAGGTGATGAAATAATTTACTAAAAGTCATGATAAGAGGATGGCTTCTTTAATTGACACGCTAGGAGAGTGTGATCTATCTGAGATTCGTGGTAAGATATTTTTTATTATTGGATCCACTGCATTTGAAATATACAACTCGGATGAATGAGTTAAGGCAACAATGGGAACTACTCAAGATATAAAGAGGATGGTGTTCTTCTTAAGCATCCGTGAACTTGAACGTCACAGTATGATGTGGATGATTATTAATGATAGCTAGTAGGATGGTTGGTTTGGGTTTCAAAGCTTTCATTTTGAGTTTATGCCATTAAGCGTTTTGACTTTGAATTTTAGTTAAAATTTGACTTCAACCAATATTTTTGGTAAAACGTGCTCGATTGAGAAATCTGTCAGTTAGCTTTGGAAGATCATTTTTGCTCTAGTGGGATGGTTGGTTTGGGTTTTGAGAATTCCGTTTTGAGTTTGTGCCATTAGGCGTTTTAACTTAAAAATTTAGTCAAAGTTCAACTTCGGTCAATATTCTTGATAAACGTTATCGAATGAGAATTTTGTCAACGCGGTTAGCTCGAGAAGGCAATTTTTGGTCTAGAAGGATGATGTTTTGGGTTTCAAGGCTTTTGTTTTGAGTTTGTACCATTAGACATTTTAACTTTGAAATTTAGTCAAAGTTTGACTACAATCAATATTCTTGATAAAACATATTCGGATGAGAATTTCGTCAGCACAGTTAGTTTTGAAAGGTCATTTTTGCTCCAGTAGGATGATTGGTTTGAGTTTCGAGGCTTTCGTTTTGAGTTTGTGCCATTAGGTGTTTTAACTTTGAAGTTTTGACCACATAACTTTCTAACTATTCTCAAATCTGTCAGGCCTATTTATGTCATTATTAGCTCAAAGTATCTAACTTCAGAATTCATAGCAGGATAACAATTCAATCGATCTTCACTCTTTAGAATTGCATTAAAATCTCTCATTACTAACCAAAGGACATATGAATTTATTACCTTTAATGTTGTTTATTACAATGGTGTGTATGTCATAGATAGTTGTGACCCTTCATCACTCCTATTTAAATACAAGTCATTTCTAAAGATACAATCAGATACATTATATGCCTTTTTATAGATCTAAAATTCTTTATCTTCTAAGAGGCAAATCTTGAAGAACGCTCAATTTAAATTCTTTCTTTGAGGTTAAAAACTTTTGAAATTTTAACCTTTTTCTTATACTTTCTTCTTCTTCTTGTCATATTGGAAAATGCATCAATTTGCCTTAGTTAAGTTAATTAGTTACTAACTAATGTTAATTAGTTACCAACTGATTGAGTAGTGAAATGTAATTAGTTAGTTGTAAATGAATTGTATTCAGTTAGTTAGTTAGTCACTGTTCATTCTGTATAAATGTAAAAACGATAATGCAATGCAAGATATTTTCCCTAAATCATGTAGCTCACATTTTTCTCTCTGCAATTTTCTTCTTCTTATTCTCCGTTAGTTCTTCCTTCCAGTTAATCAACATGGTATTAGAGCAATCAACGATGCACTATTGTTGTTTTTTGTAGCTTGTTTCTTTGGCGACATTGTTTCTATTTCCTTTTGTCTTCAATGGCGATTCCGTCAAATAAAGCTGATACGACTGAATCAGTCACTCCAATCACAATCGATCATCATCACCCCTAGTATCTTCATCCATCTAATGCGCCTGGTTCCTTATCTGTGA
Source organism: Solanum acaule (assembly GCA_036250505.1). Classification (NCBI taxonomy): domain Eukaryota; kingdom Viridiplantae; phylum Streptophyta; class Magnoliopsida; order Solanales; family Solanaceae; genus Solanum; species Solanum acaule. The sequence continues at coordinate 16,168 of JAJOOR010008515.1, read as the reverse complement.
GAATTATGCTTATTGGATTTGATAATTACACACCGTGGAGCTGGGCAATGAAGTTTGCTCTGCTTGGCAAGAACAAATTAGGGTTTATTGACGGATTTATCCAGCGTGATCAATTTGCAGGTGATTTGGCACGACTGTGGGATCGTTGTAATGCTATTGTTGTTTCATAGATCATGAGCAGTGTAGGAAAGGATCTTCTAGGAGGTATTTTTTTTTTTTTCAAATACGTTCTTAATTTGGGAAGATTTGCGTGAAAGGTTTGACAAAATCAATAGTTCTAGGGCTTTTCAATTACATAAGGAGATATTCACATGTGTTCAAGGTGTTTCTTCTGTCTCTATTTACTATTATAACCTCAAAAGCTTGTGTGATTAGTATGATTCGATCAGTTCCCTACCTTCCTGCAATTGCTCTAAATCAAGAGAATTTAGTGAGCATTTGCAATATCAAAGAGTTCTTCAGTTTTTGATGGGATTGAATGACAATTATAGTCAAGATAGAAGCCAAATTTTGATGATGCAACAGGTTCTTAGTGTTAACCAAGTTTATGCAATGATAAATCAGGATGAGAGTCCGAGAATTGTTGCAGTATCTAGTAATATACTACATGAAAACATGTGTTCCAACAACCATGTTCACTAAACAAAACTCTAGATCTGTATATGGATATGCAGCTAGACACAAAAAGCCTTATAATCCAAATGTATATTGTGATCATTATATGAAAGGACACCTGAAGGTTGATTATTTTAAGTTGATAAAGTGTGATCATTACCACAACACTGGGCATCTCAAAATTGACTATTACAAGCTACATGGATATCCTGCAGACTACAGAGGCACAAGGTCATCTACAAATGCAGTCACATGTCATGTTTTAGGCAATACTCAGCCACAACTATTCCATAATACTGATAATGCAGGTCAATAGGAATGGCAGCCTTCCCCTGCTCATCTTTTTTTCACAGCCATAACTATTCCATAACACTCAACCACAACACTATAATTCACATCATATTCCCAACAATGTTTCCCAACTACACCCAACCGCTACAATTCACACCTTATCAACATCAACAACATATTAACATGCTTAATAAGTCTAGCATTAAAGATCCTGAAGGCAGTTCAACTGGTTGTGCCAACATGGCAAGTTTTGTTTTTTCTAAACATGATACTTTTTATGAGATGGATAGTTGACACAGGAGCTTTCAATCACATATTAGGAAATCATAACCACTTACAAAGTACAAGTTTAATAGGGAATGGGAATACAGGGAAAGTGCAATTGCTAATAGGTGATTCAACCACGGTCTCTCATATTGGTGATTATCACTTAGGAGGAAGTGCTATTATTAAAAGTGTGCTTTGTCTGCCAACCTTCAAGTTTAATCTCATGTCAGTGTAAAAATGACAAAATAATTTAACTGTAGTGCTACTTTCTTTCCAAATTATTGTGTTGACAAAATAATTGAACTATAGTGCTACTTTCTTTCCAAATTATTGAGTCTTTCAGGACCTCACATCTAGGAAGGTGAGGGTGATTAGTAAGAAAGAAGGAGGCCTATACATCCTAAATTCCCAATCAGGAGACTGTGCAACAAAGGCAAACCAGTACTTGGTTGCAACAGCATATCCAGGAGCTGATGTAGTGACTTGGAACCATAGATTGTGTCATATTCCCATGAATGTTTTAAGGAAAGTACCTATGTTTAGTGATTGTAAGTCTTTTGTTATGAATAACTGTTAAGTTCCCCCCCTAGAAAGGCAAGCTAGACTTTCATTTCCACATAGTATTAGCAAGACTACTTCTATTTTCCAATTGTTGCATATGGATGTTTGGGGACCCTTATCACAATCCAAACCATCGTGATTGGCACCCACACTAACCCTCCGATGGGAGAACCATTTATACAAATTAGCTAACCAACTTAATCAATTACTAAAGCATTTAAGGTTACGGAAGCAAGTTTAAATACTAAGGAAAGAAATGAGGAGTTCATATAAACTCCAACAAAAGTCTTACAGCCAAAACTAACATTGCGAAAGTAATACCTAAAACCTGAAAGTCAATGTACCAAAACTCTAACAAGATCCATAAGTCTAAACAATAAGGGGTACAACCCCAAACTAACATAGGAATAACTAACTAGAAAGTCTAAGTCTGAAAATGTGGACTTTAAACGAAGAGAACTCATGGCAGCCCGGAAGAACTAGCTCACCCTTGAGTTCGAAAACGATCACTGATTTTCTAAGCGAGGTATGTCAATAGCCGCCGGAAGATGACATGTACACAACAAAGAAAGAGCAAGTGCAGTATCAGTACACAACCACAGTGTACTGGTAGGATCACGTGGCTATCCCACTAAGTGCAACATACATAAGCCATAACAACATAATAATAACACGCATATACCAAATATATATAATATCAATATCATTTACGAATAACGATCAAGTTCACAATTTTCAATTACACAGTTATGGCAAGTCAATGGTCCTCTCATGGAACCCAAACCCAAACCCAAACTGTTAGCATACCGATATGTGGTATCCGATCCAATGTTTATGCCGAAACATGGCAACCGATCCCATATTTATGTCGAAACGTGGCAACCGATCCAAGTTAGTGTGTCGAAACGCAACACCCGATCCATTCAACAAGCCACAATCACAATCACAAAGTACATTCTCATAATCATACAATCAAGTCATGATTCATGGCATTCATCATTCATCTATCCTCATTTACAATTAGTGTGATCAATAATGCAACATTCGCATACATACATGTATTATAATGAAGCAAGAACAAACATACATCCCACAACATGAAATCACAACCATCACCTACCTCAAACAAGCTTGAATCCCCTAAGAAACTTGATTCTTCCCTTTCCGGATCCTTTCCGCTTGGTCTTGGTCTATAAACAATTAATATAACACGGGAATCAATAAACAATAACTAATTACCTAAATTACCAACAATCCTATCAACCCTAGATCAAACCCATGATCCTCATACCTAGATTAGGGCTTTTTCCACCTTAAATTCTAGATCAAAACCCTCCCCCATCAATAATTACCAATTAGATTACGTTCTACGGATCGAAAAACAGATTCGGGGAGTTAAAACCTTACCTTTAGCATTAAGAATGGTGAAAAACCGTCAAGAAAGCACTTGGGGTCGTCTCCTAACTCTCAAAGTCGAAAAGTGCACAATAAAATGTTTTTGGGGTTTCTTTCCGACTTAAATCACGACTGTCCCGCCACAGCGGTACTCACCCCGCTACAGCATCCCCGCCCTAGCGGGAATAATCCCGCCTTAGCGGCTTGCACGGAACCAGTGAGTCGATTTAAGAATTCCGAACTACCATTTCACAACACATCTTCCACTAACGACACTCAGAAACTACCCGTTCATGCTAAGATCAGTTTCGGGACTTCTACTCACCTGAATTCAATTTCGTAAAGTCGTACGGGTTCCTTAACGTCTTAGCTATCTACTCATGTGATCAAATTCATAATTAGATCACTCAATTTTTACCATATTTCCCTAGACCTTACTGACTCTGATTTCATCCAAATATGGACTAGGTTGGGAAATTCCAAGTTACTACGAAAAAGTTTTCTAGCCCAAAATTTTTCCTGCTGGCTTTTCTATAACGACGGAAACAGGTCGTTACAACCCTATAGATTGGAAACACATGATGGAATGAGATATTTTTTTCTATTGTTGATGACTATTCTAGATGGACATAGATTTTCTTGATGAGGCTTAAATTTGATGTCCTTACTTTTGCTGAGCAATTTTTTTCTTCAAGTGAAATCTCAATTTGATGGAAAGATTAAAATTGTGAGATCTGACAATGGGGCTGAGTTTTTTTTATCATGGTTGCAAGGATTTGTTCCTAATATGTGCTATTGTCCATTAAAGTTCTTATCCATATACACCACAATAAAATGATATAGTGGAAAGGAGACATAGACACATCTTGAAAACCGTTAGAGCAATCAAATTTCAAAGTAGTTTGCCTGATAATTTTGGGGATTGTACGTGAAAGTTGTTGTGTATGTGTTGAATAGAATACCATCTAATATTCTGCAGAACGAATGCCTCCCCCTCTTATGAGCTATTATACAACAAGGTTCCCTCGCTGCTTCACATGAGAGTGATTAGTTGTCTTTGTTTTGCTACATGTCTCACTTAGAAAGATAATTTCAAACCTAGAGCTTTTAGAGTTGTCTTGGTTGGCTATAGTTCTTCACCAAAGGGGTATAAGTTGTATGACCTTGAGAATATGTTATTTTTTATTAGTAGGAATGTTGCTTTTATGGAGACTATCTTTCCATTTAAAGGGAGCATGAAATATCACCAGAGAGGTGCGAGCACACATGATCTATTTTGCTATGATGAGTTGACTGCTTAGAAGAATTCAATAGTTAACCACTTTTACATACTGAAAGTCCAGTTATTCAGCCTTAGATACAAACTGAAAATTCTTTAGTTCCTCCTATACTTGAGGAAACTAAAGAACTCACTGAGACAACTCAACTTTCTCCAGAATTTGTGGCATTACCCTTAAGTCACTCCACTAGGAATTCTAGACTTTCTATTTGGCATAAAAACTATGTGACCAGAGCTGGCTCATTTAGGTGTTTGTACTCAATTTCATCAAGAGTGAACTATGCATGGCTATTGTCACAACCACAGTGTATTGATAGGATCACGCGAATATCCCACTAAGTGCAACATATATAAGTTAATACAACATAATAATAACATGCATACACCGAACATATACAATAACAACATCATTTACAACAACGTACAATTTCACAATCCTCAAGATATATAGTTATATCAAGTCAACGGTCCTCTCATGGAATCCATACTCAAACTATTAGCGTACCGACACGTGGTACCCAATCCCAAGTTTATGTCAGAACGTGGCAACCAATCCAAGTTAGTGTGTCGGAACGCAACACCCGATCCATTCAACAAGCCACAATCACAATCACAAGTATATTCTCAAATCATACAATCAAGTCATGATTCATGACATTCATCATTCATCTATCCTCATTTACAAATAATGTGATCAATAATGCAACATTAGCATATATACACGTATTATAATGAAGCAAGAACAAACATACATCACACAACATGAAATCACAACCATCATCTTCCTCAAACAAACTTAAATTTCCTAAGAAACTTGATTCTTCCTTTTTCGGATCCTTTTCGCTTGTTCTTGGTCTACAAATAATCAATATAATGTTAGGATCAATAAACAAGACTTAATTACCTGGAATAAAGTCAACACTATCAATCCTATATCAAACTCATGATCCTCATACCCAGATTAGGGCTTTTTCCACCCTAAATTTTATATCAAAACCCTCCCCCATCGATAATTACCAACTAGATTGCGTTCTACGGATCAAAAAATGGATTCGGGGAGTGAAAACCTTACCTTTAGCCTTAAGAATGGTGGAAAAGTGTCAAGAAAGCACCTGGGGTCGTCTCTTAGCTCTCAAAGTTGAAAAGTGCAGAATAAAACGTTTTTGGCATTTATTTCCAACTTAAGTCACGTCTGTCCCGCCACAGCGGTCCACACCCCGCTACAACGGCCCTGCCCTGGCGGGAAAATCCCGCCTTAGCAGCTTGCACAAAACCAGTGAGCAAATTTAATAATTCCAATACCCCCATTTCACAACACACCTTCAACCAATGACACTCAGAAACTACCCACTCACACTAAGATTAGTTTCGGGAGTTCTACTCACCCGAATTCATTTCTGTAAAGTCGTACGGGTTCCTTAACGTCATAACTATCTACTTATGTGATCAAATTCATAATTAGATCTTCCAATTATTACCAAATTTTCCTAGACCTTACTGACTCCGATTTCATCCAAATCTGGACTAAGTTGGGAAATTCCAAGTTACTACAAAAAAAATTCGGCCCAAATTTTTTCCCCATTAGCTTTTCTATAACGACGGGAACCGGTCGTTACAGTTATCAACAAAGTACCAAATTTTTTTGTCAAAAATCTCAACAGAGGTGGAACCAAATAGTTATGCAGAAGCTGCTACTGATTTGAGGTGGGTATAGGCTATGCAAGCTGAGATAAAGGCTTTGAAAGACAACAAAACTTGGAAATTAGTTACACTTCCCAAAGGAAAAAAACCCATAGGTTACAAATGGGTATACAAGATTAAGTATAAAGTAGATGAATAAATTGAAAAGTTGAAGGCAAGGCTAGTGGCTAAGGGATATAATCAGAAGGAAGGATTGGATTACCAAGAAACTTTCTCACCAGTTGTTAAAATGGCTACTGTGAGAACAATGGTATAACTTGCTGCTTCTGAACAATGGATTCTATACCAAATGGATGTGTACACTGCTTTTCTCCAAGGTGACTTTTATGAAGAAGTGTTCATGACTATTCCAAATGGTATTCCCATAATTAGTGTCAACAAGTTTCCAACCGAGTACTAGAGATTACTCACTATTCACCAAGAAGGAGAATAGCAACATAGTTATAGTCTTGGTCTATGTTGATGATTTACTGTTGACAGGAAGTGATTCATTCATGATCCAAGAGACTAAAGAGGCACTGCACAAAGCCTTCAAGATTTAATATCTAGGAGAGATTAAGTACTTCCTTGGAATTGAATTTGCCAGACACAAGGATGGTATTTTGATGCATCAAAGGAAGTATGCTCTAGAATTAATATTATATTTGGAATTGTCATGTGTCAAACCAGCCGTAACACCTATGGGGATGAATAAAAAACTCACTATACTAATCTTTGATCAATATACAATATCCATGCATGATGATTAGCTCATAAAGGATCCAACGAGTATCAAAGACTGATTGAGAGACTATTCTACTTAACCATTACCAAATCAGACATTGCTTTTGCAGTCCAATGTCTTAGTCAGTTCGTGCATTCACCTAAGACCACTTATATGGAGGCATCACTAAGAGTGGTAAAGTATATCAAGCAGTCACCAGGTTTGGGGATATTAATGTCATCAGAGAGAGGAGCACAATTAAAGTGTTTTGTGATGCAGATTGGGGGTCATGTGCAAATAGTAGAAGATCGATTAAAGGATACCTAGTGCATTATCGTACATCCCCTATATCTTGGAAGTCTAAAAAACATGTGACTATTTATAGGAGTTCAACAGAAACTGAGTATAGAGCAATGGCATCTTCAGTTGCAGAGGTGGTTTGGTTGACCGAATTGTTTCAAGAACTTGGAGTGGACTTAGCAACACCAGTTCCCTTGTTTTCTAATAGCAATTCAGCCTTGCAAATTTCTGCCAATCCATTTTTTCATGAAAGAACTAAATACATAGATATTAACTGTCACTTTACTAGAGAAAAAATACAAGATGGACTGATTGCTACTGCATATTTATCTTCCACAGAATAAATTGCAAATGTTCACTAAGGCCCTTAAAAGAAATTTACATAGTCATATTATGTCCAAGCTAGGCATGAAGAATATCTTCATAACTCCTAGCTTGAGGGACTGTGTGAAGGAGCTTGGAAAATGCATCAATGTGCCTTTGTTAAGTTAATTAGTTACTAATTGATGTTAATTAGTTATCAATTGATCGAGTAGTGAAATGTAATTAGTTATTATAAATAAATTGTATTCAGTTAGTTCGTTAGTCATTGTTCATTTTGTATAAATGTAACAACCTTCAGCTGATAATGCAATGAATGATATTTTCTCCAAATCATATAGTTCACGTTTTTCTCTCTGCAATTTTCTTCTTCTTCTTCTCCTCCTCCTCCTCCATTAGTTTCTTCCTTCCAGTTAATCAACAACCAACATATAAATGTTCTTCATGTTGGACTGGTGCTACACATGGGCTATCACTTCTAGTATATATATACTAGTTTTTTGGAACGTAAATTACATGTTTATCTTAAATATTTTTTAAAAAATTATATCACAAAATGATAAAATTTAAAAATGATACATATATTATTCGACTTTCTTCGTGTTATAAAATATAAATCAAAGCACACAAAAAAAAGTAAACTTATAAGTTGAGGTTAGAAAATCTTGCGAATTTAATGCTTCTTTAATGACATATACACTACTTTGATTTAAAGATAAATACAAATAATAATAAAAGTATTTATTTCCTAAAATTAACTATCAACATGAAAAATTATAACTAAATTGATACATATACTGAATCACATCATAATCAACTCAAATAAGGTTAGAAGTGACAAAATCTTGTTTCGACTCAAACACGTGAATATTAAAAAGGTAGGGGAAAAAAGGCGGAGATGGTAAGGATTTGAAACTGAATATGATGGAGAAGAAGACTCAAGAATCTGTGGACATTAAACCAAATGAAATATAGTAGAAAAGACTTATTTATAAGGGAAAAGGGTCAAATATGTCCCTAAACTATGTGAAAATGTCTAGATATACCCCGTTTGAAGTTTGGCTCATCTGTGCCCTCGTCGTCCAACTTTTCGAGCATATATGCCCTTGTAGATGTTAGTTGCTTTGCTGAAAATAACCAACTCATTTTGAATTTCTTTAAATAACAAATGAAATTGCCACATCCCCTTTTAGTTACCACGTGACATTTATTTATATTTAAAAACTGAATACACCTCTTTTAAATAGAAATTCCAACCCGTAAATCATATCCGACCCAAGGTGGCCGGAGTTTGAATTCCTCCGACCAAATCTAAAATGAGATAACATTTGACATCTGAAACATAGTTGTTTTGGGGTCGTTTGTTGGTTGTCTTGCCAGACTAGTGTGGTGTGTGGGTTGGTGTTTTGTCGGCTACCTTGGGGGTGGTGTTCTGGAGCTTGTGGTGGTCGAAGCTATTTGGTGGTTGTTTGTCAGAGGTTGTGCGAATCAGTGAGCTCATTGGAGCTCTATTGTTTGCTCATGATTAGAGCTCGAAGCTCACCTTTAATGGTGTTTTTCTTTTAGGAGAAAGCGATGTATTTGATTGGAGATGGGGGTTATCGACCAAAGGCATTTGGGTCAAATATGATTTGTCGGCTTATGTGAAATATCTACCAAGGAAATTTGGGTCGGATAGGATTTACGGGTCGAAAATCCTATTTAAAAGAGGTGTATTCATTTTTTAATATAGATAAATGGCACATGGTTATTAAAAGGGATGTGGCAATTCCATTGTTATTTAAAGAAAAAAAAATGAGTTGGTTATTTCCAGCAAAGCAACTAACGTCTACAAGGGCATATATGCGCGAAAAGTTGGATGGCGAGGGCACAGATGAGTCAAACTTCAAACGGGGGGTATATCTAGACATTTTCGCACAGTTTAGGGGAATATTTGACTCTTTTCCCTATTTATAATAAGATATTAGGAATAGTAGAAAAGACTAAATTTATTGTGAGAAATTATGAGTAGTAGATAAAAGGGAAAAATGTCTAAAAAATTCTTCAACTTTGGTCGAAATTGTTGTTACAATACCAAACTTTATGGATGACCTTTTACCCCCATACACTATTTAATAGTATATTTTAAAGGTATATATGTGTCCACGTGGACATCATAAATATTGCATAATTATAAATAGTAATGTGTCCACGTGGGAGCATATATACCTTTAAAATACACTATTAAATAGTGCAGGGGGTAAAAGATCCTCCATAAAGTTTGGTATCGTAACAACAATTTCGGTCAAAGTTGAAATATTTTTCAGATCCTTTTCCCTAGATAAAAAGACTAATTTATTATGAGATGTTATGAGTAACAGAAAAGACCCAATCTATTATGAGATATTTTTTACTTTTTAAATAAATAATATTATAAAATTTTACTATGTAATAATTAATTAATTATTATTTTTTAATAATATTTTGATTTGGTGTAGTGGTTAAATGGTAATACAACTTTGCACTTTGAACCTTTCCACTTTTAATATAAGTAGTCAAGTGTACGTATTTTGCACGCGTATATCATGTAATATATGTATAAATAATATTATAAAATTTTACTATGTAATATTAATTAATTAGTTTTTTCAATAATATTTTAATTTGATGTAGTGGTTAAATGGTAATACAATTTTGCACGTTGAATCTTTTCACTTTTAATATAAGTAGTCAAGTGTATGTATTTTGCACGTGTATATCGTGTAATATATGTATATAAAAAATAAATTATTGTTTTTCTGCTTTATTTTGGGCTGTGTCACTTTTGGACCAAACCCTTGTAAATAGTTGTTGATTTTCAATAATAGGGACTTAGAGCCCATCTTTGATTAAAAAAGATAATAATAAGTACAATATTTTAAAAAGAAAAATAGCATAAAATTTTCAAGATAAAAAATGTATTTAGAGAGAAACATAATAACTCACCATCACACTAATAATTAAGGAATTGAATTAAATGCAGTGAATAAAATTTTGTCATTGATATCAAAAGTTAAAGTTATGTTGGTATTGATACACGAAAATACAATCTAATCAATAAGATAAAGGAAAACAAATTACATTATAAATGAACATAATAATATAACACAACTACTTATAATAAATTAATAATAACAAATAAATTATGATAAAATAGAAGATGACAGCCTAAAGTTTTAACAAAGATAAAGGAAAACAAATTACATTATATATGAACATAATAATATAACACAACTACTTATAAAAAATTAATAATAACGAAAAAAATTTATGATAAAATAGAAGATGACAACCTAAAGTTTTAACAAAGGAAACTGAAATGCACCGACCAAGAGGCTATTTTTTGTTAATACAAAAGTCATTGGGAAGTTTTTTTCTATTTTGGTTAAAAGAGGGGATATTATATCGAAATATTATGCATCAATACAAACAGAGGTGATTGCATTACTGCTAGCGCGCGAAAGATCTGGCCACCTAATGGGGTTACAATCCAAATTACATTGGGGCTTATCCACTTTTTCTGCTTCTAGTATCTTCCGAACAAACAAAGGGGGAACTTTCCATTCTTCAAAAAGCTTGTCCAGTTTCATCTTCTAGCCTTCTTTGGCTAGCAGATCTGCTACTTTAATTTTTCCTCGAGACTCATACCTAATCTGGGGTTTCCCCATTCTATTAATCAAATCCCCGCATTCATTTAAAATATTTGTATGAGTATCTCTTTCGTTTTGAAGAAACTTAATTACCTCGAGTGAGCCAGTTGCTATCTCCAAGTGTTGAACCTGCAATTTTTCAGCTAAAAGAAGTCCTTATAATAGAGATGATAGTTCAACACTGGTTGATGAGTTTACATTAATTTTTGCACTGTAACCAGCTACCCAATTCCAAGCGGAAACACCCCCTGCTCCCCCTATTTTTGTGTTGTGATTAAAGGACCAATCTATATTTAATTTATATCCGTAGTTCGGTGGATCCCAACTAACAACATCCTTATCTTCTGTATTACCTTTTTCCCTTGTGTCCTTCCCAGTTAAATATATAAATTCCATGGTTCTCGCGTAGGGAGTGGACATGGGATATTATCTCTAGTATTGTTATGATAATTTTGGTTTCTAGATAGCCATATATATATTCCAAATATAAAAGGGAAAAGCAAGACTCCAGTCTAGCTTGTTGTTTATAATTATTTTCTTTATTTTACGGCAACTATTAAGCCAATCAACATCATTTGAATCAGCTATCTCCCTGATTTCATTCAACATACCTAAATTGTCCCAATATCTATGGACGTTGCTGCAATGTAAAAAAATATGTGTAATAGTTTTGGGCCTTTCACATGTGACATAGAGAGGTTCAATATTAATACCTATGGAATGAAGATAGTGACAGGTAGGTAGACGATTATGATTACACAGCCACATAAAATATTTAATTTTGTTAGGACAATTCAGATTCCAGATCTAATTGAAATCCTTAGTGTTCTATTTGGTTATACTATGATTATCCATGACATGTTTATAAACAGAACTTGAAGAGAAAAGCCATGAGGTGTTAGGGACCATGTGAGGGTATCAACTAGGTTATGGTTATTGGGTATATAAGTCCTTGGGAAGTTGAGACCAAAGTAGATGTACAATAAGGTAATCAGTATTTTATATATCAATTTGTGTTTATCTACTTTTTACTGGATTATTTTGAGAATATTTTAATCTGCATTATATTATGTCTATTTTTTACTGAGTTTTAAAGTAATTGTTGGAATGTATGCGTCCACTAGTGTTCACGGGACCAGGTCCACAACAGAATAAAAGTGCAGAAAATAAATTTCTCAAAGTAAATCAGGCACAATGATTTTTACGTGGAAACCTCCTTGCTCAAGGGAGTAAAACCACGACCTGTCTCACAAGACTTTTCAAACTGTTTTTACTAATCTTCTTCTCAAGCAAAAGTAAAACACAGTTTACAACCACACAAGAGATTAACCCCCTAATCTCTAGACTAAGTAATACAACCTATTACTTAACGAGCCAAAGAAATGCATTCATTGCCCACTATACTAACCCTCACTGATTAATATAACTTTTAACCGTAAGACACAAATTTATCTCTAACTATGTTCTTACAAGACTCAAACAACGTTTTGAAACGTTTCTAACAAGAGTGAAATGAATCCTACAAGTTAAGCACAAATACAAACAATCAAGAACAACATCAGGTACGAAAAACACTTTTTCACTTGATCAGGTCCTTGTTGTATGTGTTTTTGTGCTTAAGTTCTTCCTTGAAGATGACTTTCTCTTTTAAGCTTGTGAGTTTTTGTTTGCCAAATCTTGAGTTGTGTTTTTGAAGGAAAGACTATATAAAATCAACACAACTCCTTGGGACGACCTCATTGGCTGAAAGCCTGCCGTTCAGAAAAGTTGTTCACCTACCACATCAAAGGTGACAGCTTTTCTGACGGCTGTTTTGTCACCTTTTCATATCGCAGTCTTGCAAGGACCAGGTCCCTTGCAATGTTCTTTGGGAATTCTTGAAAAGGCTTGCTGGCTGACTTTCTCCTTTGAATGAATGAATTTAATATGGTGTTTGTCATGTTGAAAATATCAACCATAAAGAGTTATTACCCGCTGGACAAACAACCTCGTCCATTCTAATTGGTGCGGTACACTGACGGCCTTACCAACCTCTGACGTGACAACTTTCCAGCTGTATCCCATTATAGATCTGGACGAGAGAACTCAGTCAGGGACCAGGTCCCTGCATTTGTGAGACACTCAAACAGATAGTCTCATTCGTTCTTCCTGGTAGTGCAGTACACTGCGTTTTTCACCTACCACCTGACATGACAGCTTTACAGCTGTACCCCATTTGAATCTGGACGAGAGCACTCTGCCAGGGACCAGGTCCCTACATTTGTGAGGATCATCAAAACACCTATAATATAACAGTAATTAATATCATGTAAATATGTATAAGAATATATCAACATATTTTTTTACTATTGCAACTTTGTTTTGCTTGTTATTATTATTTTCGATAGAAACTAACAAGTGACAAGTATGGTGTTGTGAAACCCATTTTCGGGTTCACATTCTGTATAAGAATTTTTTTTGTTAAAGTTGATTTCAATTAACTTAGCTAAAGACTTGAAAATTTTGGCTTTATTTGGGAGATTAAATTGGATCGTTTTACTCAATTCATTTTTTTACTCATATTCATATGGGTGGATTTGTACTGCAATTCGTGTCATTTTCAATCCTCCAAAATGTGATTAATTCGTTTATTTGTCATCTATAAAATCTCTATACATAAATTCCAAATAGTTTCAAACATATAAAAAGAAAGGTTTTTCAATCCTATAAAGACAATACGTAATCCTTTTCTAAATATATTAGAACAACGAATTTTTTAAATCAGTAGAAATTATGAGCTTCCTAAACATGCAAGGAAAAAATTCAATACATAATTAATATTAGGCAATATGTCTATTAGGCTAATCGATAGTATTGTTGGAAAAATGATTCTAGTATCTAAAAAAAATATTCATATTATTATCTAGATTCATTTCTTATTGAATAGAATTGAGTGACTGTTAATTTTCCTTTAAATCTAGCGTTTATTTCGGCCAATTGGATCATATTCTTTATTGTCATTACCCTAATTATTAGGCCTTTATTCACAATTCATTAAGTCAATTCTTCATTAGTCTTGGAGACTTTATATTACTCTTCGATATTGGGACGTTTGATCTTTTGGTCCATCTGGTTGCCTATATAAGCTTCTTTGGATTTACTTTCATCAGATAGAAAAAATGATAATTTTTTAAATATATTCTTGTGCTGAATTTTTTGTTGATAAAATCTTTATTAGTTTCTGGCTCCTAATTTCTACTAGAAGAGCTTGTTGAATTCTGGGGGATATACATATATATCTATATATATCAGGTAAAATATCCTTAAGGATAGTGTCTAACACGCCTCAAATTTTAATCAAAAAAAGATATTTTTTGTAAAATTTTCAATCAATATAACCTTAGTTAGATGCATTTACTGGGACCCTATTTTTCACTTCCAGTTGAGGAGTGGTTACACTTGATCCATTACAAAGCATATTAAATGTATGCGGTTTAAATTGCTTAGTGTCTATGACGATTGAGTCCTGGTTGACTTAAATACGAATTATTAGTAGTAAGATTATTTGTATATAGTTTAACTATGCTTGAATTTGTTAATTTTTAAGATGAATACGTTTTAGTTTTTCCTCCTAGTTGTATGTATTAATTACTTTTTATTTTTGCATATGCTTTTCCAGTTTTGTCATTTTTATTTCCTATTATTCATCATATAACAATTCCTCCTCTTTATTCATTACTAAAATCCTACAATGACCCGTGACGAAGCCAAAATTACTATTGAAGGGGTTCAAAAAAGAAAAACATAACATGCTAAATAGTGTTGTATCAGATTTCAAGTTAAAACAGTGAAAAACATTGCTAGTCAGATTCAAACTCGCGCGCTTAATAGTTTTTGAATCCCTATAACCATTGAAACAAGTCCCTTGTGTTGAGGGGGTTCAACATTAAATACATAAAATACAAATTTATTCCTATATATACAATATAATTTTTCGATTAAGGCGGTTCATCCGCCCCTACTAATAACTAGCATCATGCGAACAAAATGATCCCCAATTAGCGTATTAGTAAGGTAGAATTTTGTATTGAAAACAGAAAGTGAGAGGAAATTAAGCAACTAAAGATTGAGGATATGTCATAACAAACATAACAATTTTTTTAAACATGAATTGCACGTGATGTTCCTTATGATTGACTGTTTGTTAGGTTAATTTGTTTCTCTCAACTACTTATAATGTTTTACTAACTTTTTCTTAAAGCACTCTTAACACTGTTGATAGCAAAATGAAGTCAAACGGTAGAGCTATTATTGATGTTGGAGCTGATGGAGTTGCTGTCATCACCATTATTAACCCTCCTGTTAATTCTCTTTCCTTAGATGGTATGATAATTAATTACAATCTATCCTCTCAAGATTTATAAGATTTAAGATTTTATCTTCAATAACTACTCGATACATTTATCATTAAAGTAAATTTACATGATAAAATAAATTATTTTATATGCCATGTAAACATGGACCCCATAGGTGAACAAAATTTAAAAAATTATGATTCTTTCTTCTCCTTCATAATTTATCATTAAAATAAATTTGTTTTGACAAATAAATTATTTTATATGTCATATAAACATGAACTTCATAAACAATTTTTTTTTTTAAAATCATTATGCTTCTTCTTCTTAATTTATTATTTAAATGAATTTGACATGACAAATAATTATTTTATATGTCATGTAATTATGAACCCTATGAATAATCAAATTTAATTAAAAAATGCTTCTTCTCATTCTTAGTGGCATGATTCTTTACCAACCAAATGTATTGATCTAGATTTCAAGTACATGGCCTTTGAAGTGCTATGTTCAACTCTAATCATTGTTGTAATACTACAAAGTCAGTACTAAGTTTTGTATTACTATAATATAATGTTTTTGTTATGCTTTTTTATTATCATTCATAATACAGTAATGGTAAGTGTAACTAATTATCTATCCTAATTAAATATTTTCAATTTATTTTTTCAAATAGAAGAAAGTGTCAAATAATAGGCTATAGTTGTCTTTGGGGGGGGGGGGGGGGGGGGGG
>JAJOOR010008514.1:0-44074 GCA_036250505.1 Solanum acaule | reverse complement strand
ATCAAAACACTTTCTATCACAACCCAAGCCTACACCCTGGACGTGGCCGGCACTCGAGAACTATTGTTGGTCCCCCCGCGAACCCTCATCCTGGCTGACTACAAGCGGAAGACTAACTTAAGCATACAAAGCTTAAAACATAATAAAATTCATTAAAACTCAAATAATTAACTCAGAATATAATCGTATATTCAACTGGCCAAAACTAGGCAACTCAAGTCTTTAAAATATTTAACAAGATAAATGAAACAGACTTCTAAAACTCTATTGTCTATCTATGAAGCCTCTAACTGACAAAGATGGAAGTCGAGACAAGACCCACGACATCCTAACAACTGATATAACTGAAAGGACATGTGGAACCCTTCGAAAGCAAGGAGGCTCACCATAGCTAACTCGAACTCCATGTGGTATCAACGAAGCTCTTGTTGATGACCCTGAATACTTGTATTTGCACTATGAAATGATGCAGGCCAAATGGCTCAGTACGTGGAATGTACGAGCATGTAATTGGAATTTTAAAGCATAAACATAGGTTTGAACTTGATTAAAAGGAAACATACTTACCTCTTCTGAACTCACTCAACTCAACTCAAGAATAAGATACTCAACTCAAAGATATGATACTCAACTCAAAGGTACACAACTCAAGATACTCAACTCATGATACTTAATTATAAAGCAACAGTAAATGATGCAATATATATGGAAAGCTTTTAAAACAATAGATAACAACTCAATGTATTGAAGAATACAATAATAACTCAATTTGTATATATAAAAATACAATATAACTCTGTGGGAGTTTCTCTAACCGACAACCATCACTATGAGCTATGTGATGATACGGCGTCTCACCCACGCTGCTAGAACTGTCCTATACTTTTCTGGGGTATAGAACCTCTGAACTAAGTGGATCCACTAGTCTATGCTAAAAAGCATTAAGGAATCATCTAAAAAGTATGACCCTTTCTACCCACATTGGCTACATGGTTTATGGAGACTTGAGTTATCTGAACTCGTCCCCATATCGGTGCTCCATAATACTCCCAAAAATATACTTAGCTCATATGTTTAAAAACATAACTCTTCCTCTGGTTTGAAATATTTGCTCAAACTACCCTCTTAAAAGAGGTAACTACTCTTGAAATAACTTTTGAACTCATAACTCATTTAGAAATCTCAGTTTGTCTTTTATCAATGTAAAAATTGATGTCTCTAGGAATACATAGTCCACTTATACTTATACTTGAAAACTCTTTCTCAAAAACATTTCAAAATCATATTATAATATGATCATTTATGACTCGAGAAGTCATACTGCATAAACATTGATGATATATATAATACCATAATGCTCATACATTGATGACATACTCGATTGTCATACTAATCATGCTTTAGAAACTCTTTTCTCCAAACTCATCTTTACTTTCTCAAAACTCAGTTTAAGAACTCAACTATTGGCTTTAAAAAGCTTTTCAAAATTTATAACTCAAATCATAGGGTTCATGCGGAATTATGGACATGAATGACTCAACTCAAGAATGTTAATGATACTTCTCATCTCAAGACTACTCGACTCATAGGGTTCATGCGAAATTCATGGGTAACATGTAGTTGCCCCATGATTAGGAATATAATCCCAAAATGATTAGAAACTCAATACTCAAGACTTAGAACTTGAAGATACTACTCCTCTCAAAGATACTCAACTGATGGAGTTCATGCAGAATTTATGGGCATGAACAACTCGACTCAAGGGCCTAAATAACAATATGGAACTCAGGTATACGACTCTTCTCATTCTCATTCTTACTTCCTCAAAACTTAGCTCAAATCGATAGTTGATCTCAAAGGATTCACAATTGAACTCAAAGACTTTCTTGAACTCTACTCTTAACTCTTTCTTGAATTTGAATTATGAATTCAAGAGTTATGATTCATGATATGGAGGATCTCAATAGCAATATAGCAATTCGATAATTAGGACTAGAACTTTTAAAAGAAACATGAACTCAAGAACTCAAAATCAACTTATCTCAAGAATACTCAAATCTAGGGAAAGTATCATAGATTACACTTTTGTTGATCTGAAAGTAGATGTAGGGCGTGAGGACGAACTAGTTCAACACTATGATAGCCTTACATACCTGGAAGAACAAGGTTCTTGAAGAATCTTGAAGAAGAACTTGATTAAAAGCCTTGAAACCCTAGCTTGAAGGTAAACGATCAAGAAAACCTTTCTTGAGATTCTTGAATTAGTTTCTTGAAATCTCTATGGCCAAGAATTATGATTTTCATTAGTGATTCATAATTGTATGGAGGATTTTGAGTAGAAAAAAATGGAATTATTGGAGAAAGACTTACCTTGAAGAAGAATCTTGAATGGAGTCTTCTACTTTGATTTTTCCTTAGGGTTTAGCCCTAGGGTTTGAGAGAGAAGAGAATGATGGATTAAAAGATGAAAATCTGGTTGTTTTGAGCCTTTTATTAGTCAAGAAATTCGTTTAGGGTTTTCTTGGAGGTAAAAAAGCAAAAACAACCCTTTTTAATGTTTTCCCATCGGCTAAATTCGTAACAGCACTATATAGGTTACTAAAATAGTCATAATTTTTTACTCAGAAATTGGATTGACGCGAAATTGGTGGCGTTGGAAAGTAGATTCAAATACCTTTAATTTAATAGGTTATGGCTCATGTAACTATTTATATTCTAAGAGATATGGTCGTTTGAAGTTGACCCAAGTAGAATCTTACATCAAAACTTAATCGATAAGGAAACATCAAGAACTCTTATCAAGAACTCATCAAGAAATTAATTTGCTCAATATTTATGGATAGATTCGCAAAAAAAACTCATGATTTGCGTGTGGGTGAACGAACCCAACACTATGGAAGCTTACATACCTCAAAGAACTAGGTTCTTGGCGAAACCTTGAATTTCTTAAATGAACACTTGAAACTTTGAACTTTTTCTCCTCTTGAATCTTCTCTCTAAAACCCTAAACGCTTTTGGGGATGAATGAAACTAATTCTAATCAGTTTAGACTCCTAAAACCTTACTAAAAACGCTTAAATTTGATTGGGTAAGGAAAAGACCAAAATACCCCTCATATTTTCAGGTAACTTTCCTTTATTGGACAGTCCGACTTCAAACGGGCATATCTCCCTCATATGAGCTCAAAATTTAGCAAACTCGGTGGAGTTGGAAAGATAATTTGAAGACCTTTCATTGGATATCTTATGGGCCATCTAAATCATCTTGTACTGAAGGTTATAGTCATTTTAAGTTGACCCAAAACTCATAACTTAAGCATAACTTGCAAAATTTCAGATTTTGCTATTTCCAATTTAGTTCTTTTTGGAACTCAAGGTGCTACATCTAGTGACCTTAACACTTACGAAATTTTTAATTCCTTGGTAAAATCTCACTCACTACGAAGAACGGTTCGAGTCTTAGTTCATAAAATTTTCTGAGATGTTACACTTTCGAACTTACATAAGAACAAATAATAACATATTTGCGTTCACTTCCCTTGGAGTAACTTATGATAAAGATTTAGCTAAAAGAAATAATGGTATATAAACATTTCGAGTTCAAGGACAGATGTACCATTTCATAAATGACATGATTCCTACTAATCAAAAAGGAAAAAACCTCCAATTATAATTTTTTTGACAGTGAAAATGAATTAAGAAATCAAATGGCATGTTCAAATAAACTAAATGAAAATAGTGAGAACTCTAATGGACATATTAAAAATTAATCCATACTCTATGTTTCTAAATCTTTGATAAATGTCCCACAACTATCTTATTTTTATATTGCACTTAAGTCTGATTCTGGATTTGAATAACATGTATATAACTTACCAACTGTATATGAAGTTGCAGGAATATGGGTAGAACAAGATATTATTAATTCTATTCCTACGCCACATATTCGAATATATACAAAAAGTGATAGAAGTCAATTGGTAAATTATTATTATGGTTGTTATGACCTTTTGCAATATCCATTGTTATTTCCATACGGTCAGAGTGGGTGGCATTGTGGTATTAAAAAAATTAAGCATTCTTGTGACACGTCAATACAAATACATTGTGAGCAAGAACAGTTACCAAGTGTAATGAATCTGGAGTGGGAAAGAAACAAGAGTTTGTCGTTTGCTCTAATTCATTTTACCCTTGAGTAATGGGTATATTTACAGGTTTGCCCTTGGTCGTCCTAGACTTCATATTTCTATATATATATATATATATATAAAATCTCTAATTTTAGTATACATATAAGTTTTATTATTTTTATATTAAAATTTTATAATGCCTCTAATTATAAGATAACAATATGAAATATTAAATGATATCATGAACATGATTATTAACTTAATTTAGGATTTGTGATCATTAAAAATCATGAAACTAAGGAAAATAAAGACAATTAAATATCAAATAATTTTATGAACATGACTATATTAATATAATTTAGAAGTTATATAATCATCAAATGTCATGAAAGTAAGAAAAATAAAGGCAAGTAAAATTTTCTATTAAAGAATATGAATAAATGAAGTAGTAGTAATTGACATATTCATTTTTGTACAATAATAAGAAATATATAAACAAAAAAATACTCAAGAAAATGAGAAAAAAAGATAAATATGATTCTTGGCAAAAAGAAAGTGACATATCACTTTTCTTCTAGATATTTTATATGTTGGTAAAGAAAGTACGTAGATTGAGAGAGACAAACAATTTTACTAAATTATTTTTATCCTAACCAAATACTTTTACATTTTGAGTTCGGACCCAACAAATCATAATAGTGATCTCTAAAAATCTCAAAACTTGAAAACTTCTAACAATAATAATAATAATAAATAAAATATGTAGATTGCAAAGTTACATATTAATAATCAATTTTTCTATGAATTAAACTGTATCTTGAAAATTACAAATTAACTTTACAATATTCTCATGTTCTTTAATTATAATTAATAAAAATTGATCCACATAACTACAAAATTATCTACATACTTTCTTGAGTAGCATACATGTATATGTTAACTCCCTTTTCTACTTTTATTTTCAAAAATATCTTGACTTGAAAATACGATAAGTTAACTTTACAACAACACAACAACATAAATACATAAAAATAAAATTAACTAATTAATTAAAAACTTTAAAAAATATACAATTATGAGTTGAAGAGGAAAGAAGGACCATGTTCTCAACATAACATAATTCAATTCTCCAAAACCTACAAAGAGAAGGAGAGAGTAAAAATAATTAGATTCTTTAGAAACTACAAAAATAAGTAAAATAAAAACTTAAGAAACCACAAAGAGAAGCAAAGGAAAAAAAATCACATCATTTTCTAAAAAAAAAACCATGATTTGTATCATCTAGAATCCAAAAAATAATATTAAATATATAATTACAATATAAAAAGTGATAATTATAAGTATTAGATATATCAAAATCAAACTATGCAAGGATGTCTAGCATTAATATTCTCTAAAAAAAACCTCATGATTCGTATAATAAGAATAAAAAAATTAAATATATAATTATAGTAGAAAAAAATGATAATTACATTATGCATATCCAAAACATTTTACCTAGTAAAATTCAACCATATAAAACATTCTTCATTATACATATCTCTCCTGCAAAATCAGATCAAAGAAGACAAAAAAATGACCAAACAAAGAAACACAAGATGAAGAATAGAAAAAATGAAAATAAAACAAATCATCATACATGTCTCAAGATAAGTTTTTATAAGTGTCATTTTCAGAAGTTATAAATTTGTATATTAAATAATATGAAGGTTATGAATATGAAATGTTAGAAGTTATTGACATTACTAAATTAATTAAGATTTAAATTTATTTAATTGAAGAGGTATGAATTTAGAAGATGATTTTATAAAATAAAATAATTGAGAAAAATTAGAAAAAATGTCAAAAAAACTACAAAAAAAAGATAAATAAGATCATTGGTCATTGAGATGTGTCACATCACTTCTTTTTTATCTAGCTTTATATATATGATTCTTCTTTAGTAACCATTTTTTCTCTTTTCTCTTTTTCCATTTCAGGAAACAATCTTTTTCTTATGCTCTCAATAAGAAATTCACATGTAAATAATATATTCTAACTATCATTAGCTGCATTCCTTTGAGAGAAATTATTTATCTATAATATAGTGTGGTAATTCTTCTTTTCTGTTCAATCTATAGTTAGATCATTCTTTAAATAAGCAACGTGGTAATTCTTCTTTTCTCTTCAATCTATAATTAGATCATTCTTTAAATAAGTAACGGTTATACTTTCTTAGTTAACTATTTTTTAGAATATAACTTCGTTTGTAGTTTTCGATATACGTTTCAATTCATAAGACAATTATTTATGATAGGCTAAATTGATGTTCTCCCATTTTTTCAATTCTCATATATAATTATTACAGTTTATTGGTGTGAATTCTTGAGCTTATAAAATTTTTTTAAAAGAAAACATAAATGACTAGATAAGATGAAACATTTCTGTAAAGTTGTTTGTTTGACTTTATTCACTTTCTTACCCGAGAAAGGAATCTTTATTTTTTTTCTTTGAGAAGAATCTTTAATCTTTTGAATGAATTATTGATATTAAAAGTTTTTAATTTATTTAAATATGATAAATAATATTAAATAAAAAATAGTTAAGATAGAAAATAAATTTTTAGATGTTCCATAAAATTAGTAAGAAGTGAAAGAGAATTGATCTGGTTACTTAAAAAGATGAAACAAGAAAAGAAAAATGCATTAACCCCATTTGAACTTCAATAAATTAAAGGCTTTCAAAATATTTGTTGGATGGATAAGGAGGATAGTAAGATTTTGATGTTTTCGACTCTCTAAATTTGTAAGGCTGTTTTGGATAATTATTTCTATTTCTAAGGTGTTTGATTTTAAAAAATCAACTTGAATTATTGATTTGGTGTGATTCATCAATTCTTTTTATAAGGAAGAATTGAGAAATAATGTTAGAATAAATATAAAAGTAGGGTAGGATTACGTGAACAAAAAATTATAAAAATGAAAAACAATAAAGAAAAGGATAAGAAAAAAAAGGTAGATAATCAATAAAAATAACCAAAAAAATAATTTAAAAAGTAAGTAGCGAGAACATGATTAAATAATTATTCTTTGATTTTAATCAAACTCCTACACTATAAAACAAAATATTTAACTTAAAATTACTTATTGAAATAATTTTTTTTTTAAATTAAGTCTCTGAAGATAAGTTCCACCATTGCACTTTCTGAAGCTAAAGAAAATAAAATTTTAAAAAAAATCCTCTTTTATTAAAAAGAAAAAAAATAATAAACAAAACAAAACCCACATCAAACTTTTTCACCCGTTAAAAAAACACTCAAAACTTGAACTTTGCTTAATTTTTTTGTAGAGAAAATCTAGGATTTGGCTCGTTTCTCACCGGATTAACAAGAAGAAAATTCAAGAGGAGGAGAAAAAAGAAAAGCAAAGTTTAGGGTTTCAAGAATTTTAATTTCAAGAAGACTAAATTGAAAGCTTTTCACTAATTTTATCACTGGGAAGAAGAGCATTCATTCTTAAGTTAGAAAGATATGTTGTTTATGTACAAGAAAGTAGTCAAGGGGGAGTGATAAAGATAATATTATTGTTTTGTTATAAATCCATTGAATTGTGTAGATTGTCCATTAGATATATTCAAGACTTAATTGTCTTCATGTATATATGCCTCCATGTGTCTGCTAGTTTGTGACCTTTGGGAGTGATATCTCAACATTATAAATAGAGATATCACTCACCATTTGAAAGATACACTTGAATAAGAAGAAAAGTTCTCTCTTTCATCTACATTTCTTGCCTTCTTCTCTTGATAATTATATTATTATGAGTTTGATTTTATAACACGTTATCAGCACGAGGTTTGTTTATTCTGTTTGTTGGAACAAGGTAATTTACTGATACGGCCAAGTGCTAAGCTTGTGTTTATTTGGTTAATGCCTTTGTTTTGTCCAACTATTGAAAATAGTTCTTTATGGATAAGGTATGCAGGTATGCACATCTAACATATATTTCAATTATATTCTAACAATTAAACAGTACTTCTTTTGCCATGGTTTCATCTGTATAATTGTTGTCTTAGTTTCTTAGTCATACACGATGGAAGTTTCTTTTTGAATTGGATAAACTAATCTAGTATATTAAAAAAAAAAACTTTGTTGAAGTTGATCTTGTGATATATCCATGAGTTGGTTAGTCAAATCAGAAGTTTTGATGAACTACTTCTACTGGTTCACTTTTATTGAATATGATTAGTAATTTTTGTAATTAAAGATATTAACTTTTTTTTTAAATCAATGAAACAATAATATCGAAAGGGATGATATTTTAAAGGCTTAAGGGTGTGTTTGCTGCACTTTAGCCTATAATGTCAATGATTGAGGGTAAGACGATGGATTCAAGTTGCATCGCACTAAAAGGCTAAGACATCTGGTTAAAGACATGATGCACCTTAATGAAAAATATTTAAGGGTAACACGGTAGATTCAAGTTTTATCGCACCAAGAGGGTATACACTACAGGAAAAAACCTTATTTATGACTTAGGGACAAGCTAATAATCCCGTCTCTAAAAGTATATGTATTAGGACGAGATTTTATTCTAGTCCTTATTTATATATTTTATTGGGAAGGTACTAAATCCGGTCCCTAAAGAATTTACTAATTGGTCCCAAATTGTACTTGAAGTACTTGAGCGGGAGATACCTCTGCCAAATTCAACACTAGATATTAAAAAAATTAAAAACTTTGTTTTAACAATAACCTAAGAGCCAAAACGTTTCATACAGAAGTAAAAAAGACAAAAAAAGTCTTTATTTTAAAAGAATGTATCTCCGTCAGCTCTTCGCAACTTGCCCTAGTTTCTCTTCAGATCGCTTCCTTTCACCGTAACTCTGCCGTAATCTCAACCCAGTGTCTTCTTGGTTCCTTTTCTCTCTTTTATATCTGCGTATTTGTATGTTGAAAACAACTTATCTAATTGAGAAAATATATGAAATCTAGACATTTGGGTTTGTGGATTTCCATTGCAGTTCTGCCCTAAATTCATATGTATCTTCTTCTATAGTTGCTTTGTTTCTTCCATAATTGTATTGATGACATTTATTCTTTTTTTATTCAAGTTAATCCTCTTCTTCTTCCTCGTTTCTATCATTAGATAGTTTATAAGTTTCATAATCTGGTCTCTTTCTTATGTACAATCAATGAAAATATTATTAGGTTGAGATTTCTAATAGTTGATTGATTCCCTAAAGTGTATTATGTGTTTAAAGATTCATATTTTTTTAGAGTGCATATTTAATTTGGGAAAAATAACTATTTTGTGATTAACATACTAGTTTTATGTCTTAGATGTTGAGATTTTGCAGACTAGTCCGGTTAAGTCTACTATTTTTTCAGAACATGAGACCATCTATGTAAGAGGGCTTAGTAGAGTTTCATACAAAGGAATAACTTATAAAAATGTACAATTTTCCCACTAAAACTCGCATCCAATGTCACTTTAAGTTTGGAAGAGACAGAATAATCTAACACATAGTCAACAAAAGATACGAAATTGTTTGTTATCCTCTGGTAACTTCTATGAGTTAAATTTACATTTTGAACAAAAGTCCAGATTGTTATCTCTAATTATCTACATGTACTTTATTGCTATGTCATGTTAATTGAAAATGATAATTGTTGTTTTCTCATTGTGAACCAAGTTCCTATTGCTAGCTCGATTGCATAACTCAACTTTTGATGATATGTGGATGAGTTCATCATAACTATCATCCTCCTCATCAAATTCTTTACCATATTCAGTCTGAATGTCTTTGATACATATAACTTTAAAAGTAAGATATATTTGCATCTCCTTAAAAAAAATGTTCACTGTGGGGAATGAGTGAAAAGAAGAGCAAAAGTAACAAAACTAGTTGCAATGTTTATGTTGAGTGTCTAACATGAAAAGAGGAAAGGTGAGGCTCGCAAAAGGATATATTACATCCATGTGGGTACTTAAGTAGATTTATAGAGATGGAACCAGTATGATTTATGTTGCATCACTGTAGATTTATAAGTAAGGGAAATAAGGGTGTGTTATATTTGTTGCTTCACTGTATCATTTGTTTGATTGTGTATTCTAAACAAATCGATTTTCTGCCTTGAAGCGAGTCCATAGTTAAAAACGAGCACTTGCAATTTATTTTGTATTACCATCTATTTTTTTCTGTTTCACAATCTAATCTTCTTTGCGAGCCCTTGTCATTTCTTTCATCTTCTCGCTCCCTAAAATAGTGTGCTAAAGTATTGGTAATAGGATTTGTTTTCTCCAGTTTTTATAGGGAAAGGTCGAGGACAAGGACCTAAAATATCCTACTTTGTCTTCTAGTCAAGAGATGAGAATAACACAAAGGAACTCCATAGATATTGGAAAAGAGAACATGTGGATTAACACTTCAGCTCTTGCATCTACTAATCAAGTTAAGCAGTACATCCAATAAATTTAAACAAGTCAGATTTTGCAAATCTATTCTGTTTTCATGTTTTTTGAAGAACTCTTTTTTTTTTAAATCTGTTGTGTATGCATATTCGTTGTGTTTACAAAAAAAAAAAGCTTTTCTACGTAGAACCTTTGAACTATTTCAACTTTCTTGCTTTGGGAATATACTACACCATAGCCCCCCATAGAGAAGCCAGCACTACTTTCTTCAACTACTTCTAGTTTTTCCTTTTAATCATCTCCCCATAGTCTTCAATTCTCTTATAGGCTGTGAGATGTTGAACCATTGTATAAAAGTTCAGCTCTCAACATTGCAGCATAATAACAATCTACAAACAAGTGTTTGCTTGTCTCATCAGTAATGGAGATGAGCAAACACTTGTTTGTAGACTGTAATTTTTAACTCTCTACCTAGTCAAGGAATATTCGATAATGAAAAACGGGCGTTGCAGGCCAATGTCTCTCTAAACAACTTTTTAATCTCTGCCTAGTTAGAGAAGAGGAAGAAAAATGAGCAAAGGACTACATTTATTCTTATCTTATACAAACTATTCTTTGGAATTCTTCTTCCATCGAGTGAATGAGATAGCTGTGAAAATCATAGTTTGATGTAGGGTTAGATTTTGCCATGAATAAGAAGAGAAAGGTTGTAACTAGTAATCTATAACATAAATATTTATCATATCTAAAGATATTCATGTGATGGAAAAGAAAATCGGTAATACACCATATCATAACTCAAAAAGATCCCTAAAATAGATTTCCTAACGACTAGGACTTGCTACGAAGCGTCCTAGTCTTCTTGATGGACGAAAACATTGAACAATATTTTATGTTTTCACTTGAATTACAATGCCTATAATGGAAATGTACCTAAACTTTCTCTGGTGAATTGATCATGTTCAGTTCACTACTATCAGGCGACAAGTTGACACCTCTTATGACATACCAAGTAAATATGATACATATTTTCTCATTGCAAAACAACATTCATCAGGGCTTATCAGGCAACAAGTTGACACCTCTTATGATATAACAAGAACATATGATACATATTTTCACATTGCAAATACCATGCATCAGGGCTTATCTACTTGCAATGGTCTTATGCATGGAAATGTCTACAATGCACTGGATCTGTTTTCAGGTTTAAATTTGGCGGGTACCTCTTAGATCAGTTATTTGGTTTTTTGGATCAATCACATGTACGACATCGTTAATTTCTACTGCATGACGAATGTTTTTTTGGCTGATCAAGTAAGTAACAATATATCTGACTTTTTAATATATTTTGTTGATTTGCATATAGTCATTTTCTACTTAAACTTTCCAGCTAAGGTACAGTAAACATTTTAATTAAGGTACAATTAGTTGATAGAAATAAAGGACCCAGTTAGAAAAACTAATTAGTTATCTTTTAGTCCAACTAAAATTGTAGTCCTCTATTTATCTTTTTTCATAGTTTTCAAAAATAAAAAGGAAAACAAAAGTGGTGAAGTAGTAGTAACAGTATTCAACTAACCTTGCAGTCCTCACAGGTTTTTTCCATTACATGGATGAAACCATTTTTTTCTTTGCTTTGTATTTCTTTCCCAGATTCAGCTTTTCACTCTCCAAAACACTGCGCTGAAGACTAAAGTTTTGGTAACATGATTAGTGAAGATTCATATAGTCTAACCCAAATAAGCTTGGGATCGTGGGTAGTGGATGAATTGCAGTAGACCAATCCAAAAAAAAACTATCACACTAATGTTTTTTTTAGAGTTGCAGCTCCCTTAAACAATGACTTTCAAGGCCAAGCCACCTATCAAATCCATCAAATACTATAACAACATAAGTTAAGTTTTACAAAAAATTAGAAGAGAGTATTTGCAGATGCATCACTAGGAACAATAAGGCACAATACTTTTATAAAATCTATCAGTAGGACTCAATCTGCCGGAACTATTAACCTTCAACCACAATTTTATAAAGTGAATTCATCTGATGACAAATAAGGATCCCTGATGAGTTATTGTAGCACAATAAGATTGAATATCTGACATGAAACTAGTTCTCATCACGGTTAGTATTAAATAGGTTCTCATCACAGTTAGTACTAAGGATCCCTGTTTGTCATTTTATGTTTGTGTTGAAAGTGAAAATCGTTAGTTTTTTTTTTGTCATGATTTCTTCACTTCTTTGTTCATCTTCATTCTTTATGGTCTCTTCTAATATATGGTGAGTGTTACTCCATTATTCGGACAAGACTTCACCGAGCTGGTTGATGAAATA
Organism: Solanum acaule; assembly: GCA_036250505.1. Lineage (NCBI taxonomy): Eukaryota > Viridiplantae > Streptophyta > Magnoliopsida > Solanales > Solanaceae > Solanum > Solanum acaule. The sequence continues at coordinate 31,219 of JAJOOR010008514.1, read as the reverse complement.
TCTGGAACAACTTTTGGTTTGAAGTTATTAACTCTAAGCGCATACGTGGAGCTTACTTTGTGTACACAATTATTACAAGATTCTCGTCGCCTTTAAAAGTCTATTGTTTCTAATTTCCATATAGTATAAGTTTTGGGTGTAGTCTATAGTTTCTATAGTTGCATTGATTCCATCAAAGAACCCTAGACTCTCAACTAGTAGCTCCATTACTTACTACTGTAATTTTTATGAGGTCAGGCGACATGAAGAAATGAGTCGAGAGACTGATGCGTCACCTTAGGAAAAAAATAAAAATGAAACATTTTGAACATAAAACATTAACTTTTTAACTAACGATAGTTGCACCATTCCATTTTAACAATTTTTCGACTTTTACAACGACACAAATTTTCCTCGATGTTTTAGTAGAAAAAGATAGATTTAGGAACAGAGCTATAGAAGATTACAGGCTTTAGAATGCCAAATTGTATTACCATAAAGTTCAATTTTGTAGTTCTTGCTCTGTTACAAAGGAAAAATGAAATGTCAAACATCATAAATGGTTTTTTTCTTCTACTGTAATTTAATGAAACCTTAACTTATATTGCTAAATGAAGCTGTGGAATGTATAAAAGAATAATTTGTTCTCATTTGAATCATTGTGAATGATTCGACAATTAGTTCTAGAAGAGGTTTTCACACATAACAGATTTTTAGCCAGTTTTTATTCTTTCCATTAATGTTTACCCTGTTTTTGATTATTCCAGCTTTTCTTCTAACTTTTTCTACTTTCTTTCCAATTCATTTCTAATGGAATTTTTCTATTTTCTTGCAGCTTTGTTGATGTTTCTGATTACACTTGATGAACATTGAAACTTTAAATTTATGCCCAGCTTTTGTTCATTCTTCAGTCAAGAAACAAGTTTAGAGAAAGATGCAAGAGATCATTATTAGTTTGCTAAGAATGTTATGAAAAATTTGATACGATAGTTTATCTCAGGATGTTGGCTATGCTCTTTTATTAAGCAAACATTGAAACTAAAATTATGGGATCATACACTCTTTATCTCTCTTCCCGTCTCTGTATATTTTCTATATATACATTTTTTTTGTATCGAGATATAGCAATAAGATATTTGTTGATAAATTTTTATTCTTGTGATATTAATTGTTGTGGGACCATTGGTAGTAAATTAGAGACTAGAATAATTGCTTGTCTCTAAAGGTCAATCTAGGACTAGATATGTTGTTCGTCTCTAATGCATAATCTTGGACTAGAAATGATATTCGTCTCCAAAAACTATTCTAGGACCAGGCCATTGATAGCCGCTAAAGCTATTTCTAGGACCAGGTGTTGATGGACGCTAAAGAGCTTTAACGACCTTGAAAAAAAACTTTTCCAAGAAATATATTGTCTATTTGAGACCAGAAATGTAGTCTCTAAAAGGATTTAGCGACCATATTTTTTCTCGTCCCAAAATCATTTAGCGACCAGTTTTTTGAACCGGTCTTTATTAACCAATAGCGACGAAGGCTATTAGGATGAGTGGCGACCAGCCTTTTCAGGTCTCAAATGTTTATTTGGGACCAGATTTACACTTTCAGGGACCACATTTCCCTTCCTTAGAGGCTATTTTTCTTAGTGGTAAGACATCAATTTGAGTTTTCATTCCCCATGATGATAAGAAATTGGGTTCTAATCTCATAGAATCATAACCTAACACGCCTTATATGGATAAGACATTGAATTTGAGTCTCAATGCACCATAGTGATGATAAAATGATGACAAACAAAAATAATGTATTTTTGATGAAAAGTCTTGAAATTCATCCCATTGAATTTGCTCCATTCCTTGAAAAGAATGTGGTAGCGATGTATGATAACTTTGAAACCCACCATTTGATTTGCTCAATTCTATCGTATGAATGCGGTTGCAATAAATAATAAGTCTGAAAGATGACAAATGATTGAATGTTTGAATAAGGGCGTGGAGGGACAAAATTATAATAGTCATCATTGTGGCAATTATAAAAGGAAGAATAATATGAGTTCTTCAAATAGTCTTCAAACTATGAAAATAATTTATCATCAAAATGGTATGAAAGATTATTGGACACGCGGTTATCGTGCTACTTAATTTGATAAGTTTGTAAATTCTCCATCAAAAGAAAAAATATAAAGTGATGGTGCACTTTATCTTTCAAAGTGACGTTGAAGTGATTCATGTAAATATGTCAAATATAAAGGTATGACATATATAAATGTTTATGGTCAACTCATGAAGAGATTGTAACTTGTAATAAGCATCATGAATGTTTGTCCATTCTTTAAAGTGAATGTGTCAAAATATGAAGAAAACTATGAATAAGAACATATTCACTTATGGTTGAAAATATGTCACAACTCACCTCTACGGGAAGTTTGAGAGAAATAAATAAATTTTATTTGGCAAAAATGGCCAATGGTCGTGTACGTTTATACGTCATATATATTATGGTATGTTTATTGTGAACTACCGAAAGGGTAAAAGAAAGAAATAATTCTTGCCTATAAAGGTTGTGGCCATGACCAAAATAATATTATTCCGTGGCAATACAAATTTGTCATTGGTTGTGTACCTATGGTACAACAAAAGTATGGATGGTGTCATGGAATATGTGATAGTACACAAAATTAATTGCAAGCTCTAACGAGTTGTGTTATTACCAGAGGAATAATATTGGGATTGTAGTAAGTCTCAAAAGAAATTTTTAAAGTTTCAGATTAATTGAAAAGAAATATTGTGACTATAAATTATGAAAAAATTTAATATCTTTAGATTACTACAATCGAAGCGGGTTATAAATATTTATGTAAAAGATTATCCATTTTTTTTCTTTGTTGCACACAAACATGGGCATGTTGATGGAATCACATGCAAAAGTAAACTATAAGTGTACTGAAATAAAGATCAGTTGACATGACCGGTTGACCATTATGGTTTAAATGTGATGCAAAAGTAATTGATAATTCATGTGGCTTATATGATGAAGAAATAAAAAAATTCTTCAAGAATTCTCTTATGTTTCTTGTTCGCTAATAATTTGATCATTGTATCATTGTACCAGCTAAGGTTGAGATTGTACTCCCTCAGATTTTTGGAACATCTAAGAAGGTGAATATGGGCTCATTCACTTGCCATGTGGACCATTTGCAACTATATGATAGTTGCCTCTATGCGATGGTCACATGTGTTTTGTTGTCAACTTACAAATTGGTGTTTGTAAGGTTGTTTGCTCGATTGTTAAATTAAGAGCACAGTTCCAAATTATAAAATTATGTTGATATATAATGTTGATTGGTTTAGCAGAAATTATATGCCTCCAATTATAGCTAAACCATTAATTATGAGAACAAATCTCCCAAAAAAAAAATTTGATATGAGATGAATTTATTTTACATGTAGCAACGCTTGTACGTATCAAGCCAACAAAGGTCCCCTATCAAAATTGGTTCAGGGTCAGGAACCAAATGATTTTCATCTAAAACATTGAATGTGCGGTTATGATTTAATTTCTCCACCATGCACAAAGATGAATTTCCAAATGATGTTGGGATGAATGTTAGATTTCCTAACATTAGGGAGAGAGATGATTGATAGCTGAAAATTATATATGAGGTTAATTATGAATTATCTAGATCCTCGTTAAAAGAAAATTTGAAATTGAAGGGATAACTCTTTTGCATAATGTTGCAAATCTATTGCCAGATGAATTTACTGACCCTATGATATAATTCAGCTGCAAATGTTCCAATGAGAAGTCCTTGAAGGACAGAGTCTATGATACGCCTGAAGCGTAATAGACCAATCGGTTCCAAATGTAAAATTCCTTGAAGAAGGAGAGGAGCAAATGATCAATATGGTCATGATAATGAGGCAAGTGCTATAAGAGAGCATCACGACATAACACTTCATAGAACCTTGAAAAGGTTCAGGTACCTGAAAAATGAAGAGATCTCGATAAGTTATGTCAAGTATATTTTGTTTCACTTAGAAAAGTGATGTTTTGGATTGATAGTCCATAAATCAAGGTATAATGTCAGTGGGGTACAAATAAACTATTATGCGATGGGATAACCGTAAGATATCAAGTACGACTTGTGCCTTGGGGCATAAAGGTTTGTCGCAAAAATCATAACATTATTAGAGACGTTTTATCCTATGGTGGATGCAATAAGATTTGTTTTGATCTGGAAGCATATAAAAACGAATGCATATAATGAATAATTATCATGTCTAGCTAGACAATATTGAAGGTTATATGAAAATCCTTGAAGCAATCAAGGTGTCTGAAACATATAAAAGTTTGAAATAAACTTTTTCAATAAAGCTTCAAGAATCCTTATATGGATTGAAATAATCAAGGAAGAAAGGGTACAAAAAAGACCCTAATTACCCTTGCATTTTTATGAAAAGGTCAGGATTTGAATTTGTTATAATAGTTGTGTATGTTGATGACTTGAACATTATTAGCACTCATAAAGAGCTTTCAAAAATTGTTGAGTGTTTGAGAATAGAATCTAAAATGAAAAGATCCTAGAAAGACAAAATTTTGTCTTGACCTACAGATTGAGAATTTGACGAATGAAATATTTGTTCATCAATCGGCATACATAGAAAGTTTTGATGCAATTTTATATGGATAAATCACATTCATTGAGTGCCCTAATGATTGTGAGATTGCTTAACATAAATAAAGATTCACTGCGATGTCAAAAGAATGATGAAGAACTTCTTGGTGATGAAACTCCATACCTTAGTGCAATCAGGGCACTAATGCATCTTGCTAACAATACTCGACCAGATATCTGTTTTGCAGTAAATTTACTAGCAAGATTCAGTTCCTCCCGAACAAAAGGAAATTGAAATGGTGTTAAGCGCATACTTAAATATCTTTGAAGGACCATATACATGGGTTTGTTCTATTTCGAGGAATTCAAGTCAGAGTTGATTGGTTACGCATATGCAGATCCGCATAAAGCTCGGTCTCAAACACGTTATTTGCTTACATTTTGAGGCACAATAATAAATTGGCAATTAATGAAGCAAATGTTGGTAATCACTTCTTCAAACCATGTAGAAATAAAAGCCCTTCATGAAGCAAGTCAAGAGTGCGTCTGATTGAGATCAATGACACACCATATTCATGAAACGTGTGATTTTTCTTTGAAAAAAGAATATATCAACCACAATGTACCAAGATAATCAACTGCAAATGAATGTGTCCACAAGATGATTGTTGTTATGAACAAGTTGAATGAGGAATTTACTTGTAGTAACGATGTCACGAATAGAGTGATTTTCAAGAATGTACTCGGCTAAGCTCAAAGCCTCATCATATCCATGAAATCAGAAAATGATATATCAGAAATGAGTTCAATCATGCAACATCTTCGTGAATATGATTTGATCACAAAGACATTGTCAACATTTGAAAAGTTGGTATATACGATTGGGTACATCATCACGAGAAATTGAGTGATATTTTGATCAGGGGAGTATAATACGTGTTGCACTCTTTTTTTCTTGAGCAAGGTTTTGTCCTACTGATTTTCCTGGCAAGGTTTTTAATGAGGCAACAAATAATGTGTATCAAAAGATTTGTGTACTCTTTTTCCTTCACTAGAATTTTTTTCCCTCAAATTTTTCCTAGTAAGGTTTAACGAGACACATTATCTATGGACATCCAAAGGGGAGTGTTATAAATCCATTGAATTGTGTGGATTGTCCATTAGATATATTGAAGACTTAATTGTCTTCATGTATATATGCTTCCAAGGTGAAAAGAACTCTTTGGATAACTATGTATCTGCTAGTTTGTGGCCTTTGGGAGTGATATCTCAACACTATAAATAGAGATATCACTCACCATTTGGAAGATACACTTGAATAAGAAGAAAAGTTCTCTCTTTTATCTACATTTCTTGCCTTCCTCTCTTGATAATTATATTATTCTGAGCTTGATTTTATAACATATTTAAAAAAAATTATCCATATATTAGTTATATAGGTATTAATTATTCTCTTTGTACTCCGCATAAATAACACAAATTTTATCATAACTTATAAATCTATTAATTATGCGAATTATCAAACATCATATTAAATTTATATATAAATAACTTTTTGCTTATCGATCTACCAAACATTATATAAGTTATACCAACTCTAATTAAAATTGTCAAAAGGGTTGGTCCAGCTCCACCCGGCCCAAGCCTCATGGGCCAAGAAATTTGATGGGCTAGGGCGAGCTGGCCCTTCATTTGGAAGAGATTGAAAATGCTCAACCCAACCTAACCCTCAAAAGGGTCAAGGGCTGGGGTGGGCTAGCCCTTCTTTTTTTCTTTTCAAACTTAAAATTCTATAATACAAAAAAAATAAGAATATTTTCAAATCAATTATGACAAATAATGGTGTTGTTTCAATAAGACTAGCAAAAAATATAGTGTGATTTGCATGTATCTAGGATACTAGATACGCGAGATATATGTATCTAGTGTGATGAATCCTAGATACGCGAGCGAGATGAGAGGGAGACGAGGGTGCGGGATTTGTCTATGTATCCTAGATACATGCGAATCCACTTGGATACAATATATCTAGAACAAATTAACCTAATTTTGAGTACATGTATCTCGATATACATGTATTTGGAAGTACCAAAATCTAGTAAGATTTGTAATTTTACAGCATAACGTGCATTTAAGTAATTAACTCGTACACTAGTGAGATTGTTGTAAGTTACCCTTAAATAAATAATTTTGTACCATAAGCCCATCCCGAACCGACCCTCATCAAGCCTCAAGGGCCAAGGGCTTATATGGGTTGGGCATATAAGCCCCAGTTTCAAATGGGCTTGAAAGAACATAGCAGACGGAGAAGAAGAAGAAGAAAATAGAGAGTTAGAGAAGAATGTTGCAAATTGTATTCATATTAATTTTTGTTTGTGAATTATTTTTCTTTCACTCAGAATTTGTATTTTTATTAAGAACATTGTATTTCTTTTTTAGTTTGTAGTCATTCAAATAAGTATGTCAAATGGATTTATATTCCTTAAGCATAGATGTATCCTATTTTTTTCATAGTCAATTTGTATTTTTTTTAGAATATTGTATCCTTCCTCAACAGATTGTATTATTTCCACTATGTATGCTATTTGTTTCCAGAATCTTGTATCTCTACTTCTTATATAGTCAATTTCTATTATTGTTTTTAGAATATTGTATCAATCCTCAATAGATTGTATTATTTCCACCATGTATGTTATTCTTATTTTTAGAATCTTGTATTTTTTTCATAATCATATTCATGTGTAACGATTAGATTAGATTAGGAACAATCAGTAATATTTTTGTATTACAAATAAAAGAAAAATATATTTGACAGTCATGTATACAATTTTAATCACTGGGATACAATTTATAGTTTTCACTATGAAAGTATAATATCAATTTTAATTTGAATGGTAAAGTAAACACATAAAATGTAAAAATTATAAGTATACAATTACGATGAAAGCATGATAAAAATAAAGTTGATCCAATCGAATAAGAAAGGGGATTTTTTTGTAATTGAAACTAATGAGAATTTTAAGTGATATGCTCATTTTTTTAAATAGTATCTCTCTTGATTTTCTCCTTTCTATTATTAAATAATTATATTCTTGCAAATCAAAAAAATAAAAAAATACATAAATCAGATACATAACTAACTAAAATATTGACATTTTAAATAAATATTAAAAATGTAGCTAAAGGATCCTATTAAATGTCAAAATATTGACATTTTGAAAATTTTCCCAAATTATATCTCAATCATATCCCAATAAGGGGTTGAGTTGGACAGGCCCCATGAGCCAAACCCATTTTGACAGCTCTAATTCTAATATATGGATAAGACTTATTTTTGGATAAACAACACAAATCCCACGAGTTTAGTATCTAATTACTTCATTTCCCTCTAGTTTGTATAATTACATATCGTACCATATTTTCCACTTCCGATACATGTATATGTTGCTTTTAGATACATGTATCCAAGAAACATAGTAGTTAGATACATATTTATTAAGTCTAACTGATTAAGGGATGTAACTGAAAGTCATGAAATATGGAGAAAATCATGCTTGCAATAACTTTGCAATATGCTGATGCATTATAACATGTAAAAATATTCAAAAAAGTAAAAACCCTTCCATTTGTTTTAAAAAATTCACCCAGCTATACCTTTCTTCTTCTTTTTAAAAAACTTCAAGTTTTTTTCCAGCAATGGCCTATATCATTGTTTCATTAAGAAGATACATAAAATATTCGAATTCCTCAAAACTTGTGGGTTATAACTCAGATACATAATTGAAGCCTATTCAAAAAATCTTACACTCAGATACATGTGTATAATTGACAAAGATTTACTCTAAAACAGTGATAAAGATTCAAAATTGACAAAAATAATGATGGATATTTACTTAGATACATGTGTATAATTGACAAATACATGTAAACCAAGATACATTATAATAATGAAATTATTTTTTTACCTCTTTGTATACTTCTGATTATCAAGATTTAGTTTTAAATTTGGGAAATGCAAACATGTATTGAGAGGATTAAGGAAGAGAGGGAGATAGTGGAGGTTTTTGAAGATGTGGGGTGAGAGAAGACCGTTGGAGGGGGGGTGAGAGATAAAGACGGATTGGGGGAGGGAAAGGCATGTGTGAGAGAAAATACAGGGAGAAAGGCATATGTGAGAGAAAATAATTTAAATTGCTAATTAATAATTAATTAAAGAATTTAAATTTTGAGATAATTATTCAATACCATAATTAAGAGATTTGAGTATTTGATTAAATATTTTAAAATATGTGATATAACTATTAAAAGTGGTATTATGTGTAATTTTTGTAAAGTATAGGTAAATTAAGTATATATGGCAGTAAAGTATGCCTTATTATGTAGTTTTTCCATAAATACTGCTACTAAGCATCCATCAAGATAGTAGGGACTTTGAATTAAGAGTGACAATAAGGTGTCAAAATAAAATGGCGGTGACATAAGTCTTAGTTATTGAGTGTAGGTGACAATTATGTAATTAAGGATTAAAGGTTGTGGGAGTTGCCCTCAAGTTTTTAAGTTGACAGTTTGGTCCATTGTATTAAATGAGGGATAAAAAGGTAAATGACTAAAACCTAATTTAATCAATTTTGGTGGGAAGCCAGCGAACCAAACCAAACCAAAAGGGGAAATAAAAGCTTTTTTTCCCCGCCTCCCATTGCATTCCTCCTCCTCCTCTTCTTCTTCTTCTTCTCCTCCTTCTTCTTCTGCTTCTGCTTCGTTCTTGCTTGTTTGCTTTCTTTCCGTTCTCTTCATCATCATCATCATCTTCTTCTTCTTATTGTTCGTACATTGTTGGTCTTGACTGCTAGTCCTTGTGCTTCTTCTTCTTCTTATCTTCCTCTTGAATCAAATTTAACTAATTAGTGGACCAGATTTCGTTTTGTATCAATTGAAATTACTTCATAAGTGATTGTATTCACACACCATTGTTTGGTAAGTAAGATTAATAGTTCTTTGAATCATTCATCATCATCTGGGTATAACCTACAATTTTTTCAATAATTTGCATTCATGTTTCCAACAGATGGTTATATATGTTGCAACAGTTGACTATTGGAACAAATGATAGTCTTATGTTGCAGCAGAAAGATTATTTCAATCGCAATAGAATAGTCATATGTCGCAACATATAACTTACACAATTGCAACATATAACTTACACATGTTGCAACACATAATTTATGTGTCGCAACAGAATAGTTATATGTAGCAATATATGACTTACATGTCACAACAAAATAGTCATATGTTGTAACATGTGATTTATTTGTCACAACAGAATAATTATATGTAGCAACATGTGACTTACATATCCCAACAGAATAGTCATATGTTACAACATGTGATTTATGTATCGTAACAGAATAGTTATATGTATCAACATATGACTTGTATGTCGCCACAGAATAGTCATATGTTGTAACATATAACTTACACATGTTGTAACATGTGATTTATGTGTTGCAACTTGTAAATTTGTCACAACAAAATAGTTATATGGAGCAACATATGATTTACATGTCGCAACAAAATAGTCATATGTTGCAACATATAACTTACACATTTTGTTACAACATGTGATTTATGTGTCGCAACAAAATAGTTATATGTAGCAACAGAATAGCCATATGTTATAACATATAACTTACACATATTGCAACATGTGATTTATGTGTCGCAACAGAATAGTTATATGTAGCAACATATGACTATTCATAGTCATATGTTATAATAATTAACTTACACATGTTGCAACATGTGGTTTATGTGTCGCAACAGAATAGTTATATGTAGCAACATATGACTTATATGTCACAACAGAATAGTCATATGTTGTAACATATAACTTACACATATTGCAAGATGTGATTTATGTGTCGCAACAGAATAGTTATATGTAGCAACATATGACTATTCATAGTCATATGTTGCAATATTTAACTTACACATGTTGCAACATGTGGTTTATGTGTCGCAACAAAATAGTTATATGTAGCAACATATGACTTACATGTCGCAACAAAATAGTCATAGGTTGCAACATATAACTTAATTTCCTGGATATTTGCAGAGCATAAGGGAATTTACATTCCTTATACAGAAAAGGCGTGATAATTTTTAATGTTTTTCGTATGTATTCACGTTTTCATCAATGTATTCTGTCTTTTAAATGTGTTATTTTTTCTATAGTTTGAGTTTTTCAACAATAACTATTCAAATGCGTTGGGAATGATTAATCAAGCAGCAAACGGAGGCCATATTGATGCATCCTATGCACTTGCCATAATTTCAATCTTCAAGGGCGGTGAATTCATGAGAGGAAACTTAATGTTCATTGCCAAAATGAAACAAATAGAGCCACAAAAAATCAGGACATGTCGACATAAGTTACGACAAGTTTTAGATAGAATGTGGGTGCTCGAACCTCATGTCTTGGGAGAAAGAAACATTTGTTGCACTGTTCATCAACATGAGCAAAGCCATCGCAAGAATGACTGGCCCAAGGAAAGTGACGATGAAGATGATATTCGTTGTGAATTATGTAGTTGTGATTTAGAACTAGATTATGTAGTTAAATTTTTGCCTCATACCACTATTTGGTATTAATTCAATTAAGTTATGGTAACATATGTACATTATGTTGGATAATCAGTTGATTTTTGTGTTGAAATTGCAACATATTTGCCTTATAAAATTGTTGTTCAAAGTATTATAGCATCTTTTTATTGCTCAATTATGGTCCAAAGTACTAAAATATGGTTCAATTTGACATTTTACATTATTAAATTGCTTAATTTATCGCTTAACACATCCATTAAATTGTCATATGTGGCAACAAATGTACATTCTGTTGGATAATCTGTTGAATTTTGTGTTGAAATTGCAATAGATTTGTCATATGTTGCAACATATGGATAACATAACATGTGGATTTTGGTATTAATTCAATTAAATTGTGACCTAATACAACATGTAGCACGTCTAAGTACAAAATTATGGTCTAATACAACAACATTCATCAATTCTATTAATTATTCTTACAAATACTATTATACCACTAGTTCATCATACAATGACTAAGTAATTCCATATGACAGTTATATAACACCTTTGAAAATCGTTGTTCAAAGTGTTATAACATTTTTTTATTGCTCAATTATGGTTCAAAGTACTAAAATATGATCCAATTTGATATTTTGCATTATTAAATTGCTTAATTTATCGATTAACTCAATTATGGTTCAAAGTACATTTTGTTGGATAATCTGTTGAATTTTGTGTTGAAATTGCAACAGATATACCATATGTTGCAACATATGAATAACCTAGCATGTGATTTTTGGAATTAATTCAATTAAATTGTGACCTAATACAACATGTAGCACGAATATATAGTCCTATAACATGTATAAGTATAAAATTATGGTTTAATACAATAACCTTCATCAATTCTATCAATTATTTTTAAAAATACTATTATACTACTAGTTAATCATACAATGACTAAGTAATTCCATATGATAGTTATATAATACCTTTGGAAATCGTTGTTCAGAGTTTTATATCATCTTTTTATTGCTTAATTATGGTCCAAAGTATTAAAATATGGTCCAATTTAACTTTTTTATTATTAAATTGCTTAATTTATCAATTAACACATCCATCAAATTGTCATATATGGCAAAAGAGGTACATTCTGTTGAATTTTGTGTTGAAATTGCAACAGATCTGTAATATGATGCAACATATGGATAACCTAACATGTGGTTTTTTTGTATTAATTCAATTAAATTGTGACCTAATACAACATGTAGAATTAATATATAGTCATATAACATGTCTAAGTACAAAAGTATAGCTAATACAACAACCTTCATCAATTCTATTAATTATTTTTACAAATACTATTATACCACTAGTTCATCATACAATGACTAAGTAATTCCATATGATAGTTATTTAACACCATAGGAAATTGTTCTTCAAAATGTTGTAGCATCTTTTTATTGCTTAATTATGGTCCAAAGTACTAAAATATGGTTCAATTTGACATTTTTCATTGTTAAATTGCTTAATTTATAGATTAACTCATCCATCACGTTGTTATCTGTGGCAACAGATGTATATTCTGTTGAATTTTGTGTTGAAATTGCAACAAATCTGTCATATGTTGCAACATATGTATAACCTAACATGTGATTTTTTGTATTAATTCAATTAAATTGAGATCTTATACAACATGTAACACTGATATATAGTCCTATAACATGTCTAAGTACAAAATTATGATTTAATACAACAACTTTCATCAATTCTATCAATTATTTTTACAAATATTATTATACCACTAGTTTATCATACAATGACTAAGTAATTCGATATGATAATTATATAACACCTTTGAAAATCGTTGTTCAAAGTGTTATAGCATATTTTTAATTCTTAATTATTATCCAAAGTACTTAAATAGGGTCCACTTTGACATTTTTAATTGCTTAATTTATCGATTAACCCATCCATCAAATTGTCATCTGTTGCAACCTCTAAAACTAATCCAACCGACCCATTATTTCATTTCTAGAAGGGATATAAATTAGGGTTTTTATTTTCATTTTAAGATAAGATAGGGTTTTCATGAGATATAATGATGTTATTTATTTCATCAGCCTGTTCTGTTCTTTGTTTTTTAATACACAACTAATTTATTGGTTTGGTTAAACCAAATCATTAAATAAGAGATTCGTCTGTCATGTTCTGTCAAATCAATGATATCATTAGTTTTGCAATATAGTCGTTGGGTAAGAATGAATTTCTTTAAATATAGCTAAGTACTAGAGACCTCATGAATGAGTTTAGTTTATTTTTGTTACTTTTGATATAATGTCAAATGCAATATTAAATCGAATTTGTAATGATGAGAATGATCCCATGTTGGGTGTGAAAATCTGCCGCAACCATGGAGACTTACTTTCAATGCAAATTTCATGGTCGAAGGACAATTCAGGTAGAAGATTTTGGTCTTGTCCACGCTATCGTGTATGTACATTTCTACATCTTGGTCTGGAGATCTATTGTTCATCTTTATTTTGATTTTATTTAATTTAAATTTCTTTGTGATGTGTGGTGTATTTTAGGTGAATGCATACAACCTTTTTAGATTGAGGGATCATAAAGATGTTGATATACGATCCAAGTTCGTTATTCTGAGATTGACGAAAAGAATTAAGGAGTTGGAAATTTATGATGAAAGTCATATTAAAAGAAGTAACAAATGGGTGATGAAAGAGAAGAAGAAGAAGACCAAATATTATAACAACTGAAAGCTAATATTCGTGTTGATTGTTGTGGACTTTTTTCTATTTTTAAGCATTACCAAGAAGAATACTGTGAAAGATGGAAAATTCTTATGTAGTTGTGTATAACCAAAAAGAAAATTATTATAGTTGTCAAAATAAATAAACATAATTTTCCACTTCTGTTCCAATATTTTTACTTGTTCTTAACATAACATAGCATCAATAAGTTATTGTTGCTACAATGACTCCTATGTTGCTACAGATGCCCCATATGTTGTAACATATGAGTTAAATGTTGCAACATATGAGGCATATGTTGCTACATATGAGTCAAATGTTACAATAAATGAGGCATATGTTGCTACAAATGATCCATGTGTTGCTACATATGAGTCAAATGTTGCAATAGATGAGATATATGTTGCTACAGATGCCCTATGTGTTGCAACATATGAGTCAAAAAATGCAACATATGAGGCATATGTTGCTATATATGACTTATCTGTAGCGATGACTCATTTGTTGCTATAAATGTCTGAAATGTTTGTTTTGCAATATATGAGTCAAATGTTGCAACAAATGTGTTGTAACATATGAGTCAAATGTTGCAACAGATGAGATATATGTTGGTATAGATGCCGCATGTGTTGCAACATATGAGTCAAAAAATGCAACATATGAGGCATATGTTGCTACATATGACTTATCTGTAGCGCTGACTCATTCATTTGTTGCAATAAATGTCTCAAATATTGCACCATATCACCCTTATGTAGCAACATTTGACCCTATAGTGGATAGATAGAGTTAAAAGAAAATTGGTTGGAGCAACATAACATCACATACGTTGTACTTGTTCTCATTATAACATAACATAACAGATAAAATAAAATATTATCATTAATTACAAACATTATCATCGACGATAAATTAGGAATGATGAGGACAACGACGACTTGTAAAAAATATCACAATAGATTACACTTATGTTGTAGAAATTTCACAACAACTGAATCTATGAAGAAGAATAATGGAGAAACAAACAAGAGAGATGAAAGGAAAGAAGAAAACAAAATGAAATTAGTAAAAGTAAATTAAATTTGGAATATGAAGCGATCTTTTATAGAAGAGAAAGGGAAAATGAAGGTTGTTTTCTACCTTTTTAATTTATTTTTTTTGAATTTTGACAATATAACGTTGCAACATATGACAATTCAAAGTTACATATGTTGTCACATATCTCTTTTCTGTTGGGGCACATGCAGATAATTGTATGATTTTTTTACAACAAAGACTATATATGTTGCTACAGATACCACATTTCTTTCTTTCCAACATAATTGACATTTGTTCCAACAAAATAAATAAAAAAATAATAATAAAACCTTCAAATAGATATTGTTGCTTCTTCACATCACAACTGACGACTTTCTTCTATTTCTCTTCCTCTTTCTCTTTCTCTCCTCTTGCCTTTTGCGATTGAGGAAGATACTGGAGCAGTATTCATTGATTTTTTCTTTTACTAATTATAGATAGTGATCAAAAAAATGATTTTTTCAACCTCCTACACTTCAAAGGCTGTGAAATCTTCTTGGATGTATGGACATCAATATTATATGTCATTTTCTTAAAAATATTAGTGAGTTCTTTAACACGACTAATAAAATACTCATGTTGCTGCTCACATCCTTCGCATCGACAAGAAGAACATTTGATGTTAGATGATGAAGCATCACTAATAAAAGATTGAGTTGTTGCCACAAATGAAGCTCTTTGTGACATTTTATCTATTATGTAAATAAAAAAAGGTTGAGAGTTTACAACTGATTATAAAATAATAAGGATAGCAATTTATACTTATGTTGATACAGATGAACATTTTGTTGCCACAGTTGTACCTTTTGTTGACACAGATGAATCTTCTGTTTCAATACATGGGTAACCTATTACTACAAATGATCATTATATTGCTCTAACACATATGTGACATGTTCCAACATATGACAACTATGTTGGAATATATACCAACATATCACTAATATGTTGCAACATACGACACAAGATGAACAAAATGTTGGACAATTGAACAAAACTAAGTTTCTACAATCATATGAACAAAATGGTCACAAAAAGAAGAATAAAAGCAACAAAAATGACTCTTCACATATACATTTCCAAAAAAATAGGATTTTTTTTGGGTTTGTCGATATTCTTTCAAAAACAAAAATAATAGGTACCATTGCACCATTATTAAAAAAAAGAGTCTATAGAACGATTTCTTGTTCATTAACCCAAGAAAAGAACTTAGTATCAAGAGTGTGTTGTTTGAAATTGTAAAATCTTTCAAAAAAATGACTTACCCGTTTTAAGTCAAACACGACCTTCACTTCAGAAAGAGAGAGAGAGTGACGGCCAGAGATGAGGAGGAAGACAATGAGAGATAATGATCGAATTTTCTAAGGAAGAAGAAGAAGAGAAGAACGTTAGAGAGAAGAAGAAGAAGAAGAAGAGAGAAAATTCTATTTTCTTTTACTATTTTTAAAAAAAATAGTTTGAATAGAATTAAAGTAGATGACAAATATAGTGGGTTTTTTGTATTTTATAAAGGCAAAATAGTCTGATGGACTCTTGTACTTGTATGAAGTTGTATTCTAAATCTTTCTACTTAACTCATTGTCAACTGAACCCTTAAACTCAATTAAAATGAGACTTTTAAACCCTCCAACCATGTGTATATAAATGACATGGCCTCATCATTTCATGAATTTTTTCTCTCTCTAAAAATTTTTCTTTCTCTAGAATTCTTCAAGAAATTAGCTATCTCAGCTAAATTCACAAAGTTTCAGCATCAATAGAATGGAAAAAACGTTGCCAGATGATCGATTCAGGCCACTAGATCCTTCTACAGTGATGCACACGCCAAATATACATTCTCTGTTATCAGAATCGTCTTCAGCTTCATCTTACAACTCCTCGCAGGTGAGAGAAGAGGCGATTCACACTGCTATGACGGAAAGGGAGTTGGATGGCACTCACTCTCATATATCCATGGAAGATTCGTGTCAAATTCAAGGAAAAGGGGCAGGAGAAAAAGATTCTCAGTTCCAAGATCGACATAATAACCCACATAATTTCACCGTTCCAATTGAGCGAAATACACAGGCGATGGTAACGGGCGATTCGTCCCAAAGGCGCCACCAAAATCGAAGTAATATCGAGGTGATTCGTGATGATTCTGTTATTGGGGATTATAATATGGGTCATGGAGGTCATAATGTTGAAGCTGCAAGTTCATCTCAAGGTGGAATGGTCGGAGCAGGTGATTCTGCAAGGATTCCGACGACAAATTTGGGAAATCTGCAAAACGAAGAGGAAATGGAAATTCAACATAGAGAAGGAAAGCATCATGTTCAAGCTTTGGGACAATTGAGCACTTCTCATATGGATGAACAACTTATCAAGAATCAAAGCAAGAACACAAGTATACCTCATATTGATAAATCTCATACACCTGTGATTCCTGCGAGTCAAATTCATGTGAATGCTGGTAATGAGCAGCGTAGAAAGGAGAATGAGCAAATTTGGGTTGCTAAAGAACAAAAGAAAAATCAACAACAGGTTTATCAAGAGAATTTTCCTAGAATTTCTAGTAATTTTGATAAATCAGTTCAGAAAGTTAATGCAGCTAATGTTAGATATGATCGACCTACTAGTAACATTCCTAATCTTCCCAAAACTGATCCATTAGCTACTCCTGCACCTTATACTGTTGTACAGACTTATGCTGATAGACTTAGGTATAAGCAGGCCAAATGTGATGTTTCCATTACATTAACAGCACCTAAAATTACGACTAAACAGGGTCTGCCTGCAGTGTTGTATGTGAAAGAAGAGGTCATGAAAGATTTAGTAGCCACCTGCAAATATACCCTCATTGGGAAATTTAGTAACACTATGCCTAAAGTAGAGCTCATTAGGAATAATTTCATCTTACAAACTCAACTGTCCGGGGGAGTTAAAATTGCCCATTTTAATTCTAGACATGTATACATTGATCTTGATAATGAGCTTGATTATAATATGGTTTGGACTAAGCAAAGGATGAGTATAGCAGGGTAGGAAATGAGAATTCAAGTGTGGCCTCCCAATTTTAAACCGGCTGAAGAAACTCCTATAGTCCCTATTTGGATTTCCTTACCTGAGTTACCCTGGCACTGCTATAATAAGGACTTTGTTTCTGGACTGCTTTCACCTATTGGCAAGGTTTTATACTTGGATTCTGCATCTATTAAAAAGACTAGGGGTAGTCAAGCAAGGGTGAAGGTCCAAGTTGATCTTACTGAAAAGAGGCCCCCTTACATTTGGATGGGTTATGTAGGGGAGGATATCACTGATGGGAGATGGCAGAAAATAGAGTATGATAATATTTCGGATTATTGTTTCTACTGTAAACACCAAGGACATTTGGAAAGTGACTGTACCATAAGGCAAAGAGATGAGGACAAAAAGAAAAAGGAGTTGGAGAATGTGAGGAACAAGCATACTAAAGATAAGGATAATAATCCGCAACAATCTAAGGGTTATAAAGAAAGTGAGCAGAAGGAAGATAATAATCAACATTATAAGCAGCAAAGAGATCAGGAGCACATGCAGTATCCACAAGATGATCAGTGGCACACACAAAGGAGAAAGAACAATAATCAAGCATAAGCTCCTAGAGACAAGACCAGCCAAGCAGATCAGTCCACCAAACAGGCAGGTATAATTAATATTCCTACTCAAAATACATATATTAATCTTGATATGCAGGAGTCATCACCTAGTTTAGAGATTCTGGACAAATACAAAGGCATTAAAAGTGATAGCAGACCTCAGACAGCAGTAGCTCAAGGGCAAGTTCAGGATGAGTATAATAGAAAGTCAGCAAACACTGGACAGGACAACATTAACAGGCCTGTACAAGAGGATAAAAGTTCTGCACAGGTAACACAGATTAATAAAAGACAGGAAGTGTCTACAGGACAAGCTGTTACAGGTATTGACTTAATGCTCCCAACCCTTAACCCCATTACTAATATTGATATTATTGCTGAGGTAGCTGTTGGAGGTTTGGATGGGAAGGGACAGGAGACACCTACTAACTTGCAGGAAGGGGTTTCCAAAGGGAGGGGGGAACTGACTCATGCTAGGCATAAGGATGTGGATAGTGACCCTAGTGGAGACTATAGAGCCTCTGCTACCCCTATCAATAATCAACAACAAACAGTCACTCAATAGGTTACAGATACAGGGCAACAACAGGGCAGATTTAATAATAAATCTGGTGACAGATTAAGTAAAAAGAAAAGAGAGGCTATCAAAAAGAGACTGCAGCAGAGTATGGGTAAGGAATCAGATGTTATAGCTGCAGACAAACAGTTCTCTCATCAAGATCAGCATATGACAAATATAAGACAGAATGATGATGAACAGGTTGTTAATAAAGGTAAGAAGGTTAAGGTGACTCCTGATGATTGTGGGGTTCTTAATTCTGAGGATGATCTTGATCCTGATAATCAATCTATGGATGATTCTGATGAAGATGCAGAGGACACCATGACACATACTGATCAGGTTGTTGGTTCTACTTTTTGGGATAAGTATTCTGATGTTCAAAGAATGACTAAACAACAGGGTTTATCCCCAAGAGGAAGGAAACAAACTAGACATCAACCTAATCACCCTATTACCAGCATGTCTGACAACTCTAGCAGGCACATGACTAGATCCAAATCAAAAGGTTTTTAATGATTAAGGTCATTTGTTGGAATGCTAGGAGTATCAATACCAAAGGATCCTTGGAAAGGCTTCAAACTCTCAAGAAACTTCATCAGCTATCTATTATTGCTATTCTGGAACCATTTGCTAATAACTCTTATATAGATATAGTGAGAAGTCAATTACAGATGGATCATGCAGTTAGTAATGATAATGGGAAAATCTAGCTATTTTGGACTAATGAGGTCACTGGTAGTATTATGGAAACACATTATCAACATATTACAATAACATTTCATCACACAGATATGTCTGAAAAATTCATGATGTCCTTTATATATGCTAAATGTAAAGAATACATGAGGAGATCCTTATGGGATAGGCTTTTGTTTTATGCTAATATGGAATTACCTTGGTGTACTATTGGTGATTTCAATGTTATCACATCTATAGAAGAGAAGCTTGGGGGAATACCTTACAATATGAATAAGAGCTTTGAATTTATTGGAGTAATAGAGGCTTGTGGATTAACTGATTTAGGATACACAGGACTTACATTCACTTGGTGTAATCAGAGGGATGCAGAAGCTAGAATTTGGAAGAGATTAGATAGGTCTATGGTTAATGATAAATGGTTAGAGGTTATGCCTCAAACTACTATTGAGAATTTATCCTCTGTTGGTTCTGACCATAGTCCCCTGTTGATGGAAATGACTAAGGTTATTGAGAATCATATTAAATATTTCAAGTTCTTACATTTTTGGGTTGACAATGGCAATTTTTTGAAAACAGTACAGCAGTGCTGGGAAAAGGGTGTCAATGGCAATCCAATGTGGAGACTGCATCAGAAAATGAAGAGAATAACAACTACTCTTAGCAATTGGTCCAAGAAAGAGTATGGGGATATTTTTACTACGGTTAAGGAATTTGAGGAAAGTATCAGACAATCAGAGGAGGAACTTATGACAAACAACAATGAAGATAGTAGACAGAAACTTCATCAGATGAATGCAAAGTATATTAGGTATTTGAAAATGGAGGAGTCCATCCTTAAACAAAAGACTCAATTACAATGGTTTAAGGAGGGAGATGCCAACACCAAATATTTTCATGCTTTTATGAGAGGTAGAAGAAGGAGGTTATTTTTGCATAAGATTTGTAATGATAATGAGGAGTGGATACAAGGTGAGGAGCAAATAGCACAGGCAGCATGTGAGTATTATCATCAAATTTTTCTGGGCCAGAATGATAGAATAGATGACAGAATCCTTCAAAATATTCCTACAGTAGTCACTCCTGAGCAAAATGAGATGTTGCAAGCAATTCCTACAATGGAGGAACTCAGACAAGTTGTGTTTTCAATGAATCCCAATTCAGCAGCAGGTCCAGATGGTATCGGAGGTAAATTTTATCAAGTTTGTTGGAGTATCATTAAAGAAGATTTACTGGCAGCTGTACAATCTTTCTTTTGTGGTAACATTATGCCTAAGTTCATGTCTCATGCATGTTTGGTTTTATTGCCAAAAACAGCACAGCCTACAAAATTCACTGATCTTCGACCTATCAGCCTTAGTAATTTCTCTAACAAGATAATTTCTAAGATCTTAAGCATGGGATTGGCTACTATTCTACCCCTATTATTATCAGACAATCAGTCCAGGTTTGTAAGAGGTAGAAGTATTACAAAAAGTATAATGCTTGCTCAAGAGATTACTCATGGTATTAAAAAACCATATACAGGAAATAATGTGGTAATCAAACTCGACATGACCAAGGCATATGATAGAGTGTCTTGGTCATTTACATGTTTGACACTTAGGAGATTTGGCTTTGGGGAGTTATTCATTGATTTAGTATGAAGAATAATGAGTAACAACTGGTATTCTATAATCATTAATGGCCATCGTCATGGTTTCTTTCATTCCACTAGAGGACTTAAGCAAGGAGACCCTTTATCCCCTGCCCTATTTATTTTAGGAGCAGATGTATTGACTAGGTTACTTAATTCTTTACATCAGAATATTAATTACAGAGGTTTCTTCATGAAACCTAAAGGACCACAGATTAATCACTTGAGTTTTGCGACGATGTTATTATTTTTGCATCTACAGATAGACATTTCCTGAAGCTTATTATGGACAGGTTAGGGGAATATGAAAATACCTCTTGACAGCTTATTAACAAAGCAAAGAGTCATTTTATGGTTCCTGATAATACAGCACAAGATATCATCCATACCATTAAAGAAGTGACTACTTTTTCACAGAAAAACAGTCCTATTACATATCTAGGATGTCCTCTTTATATTGGTAGACAAAGGATCATTTATTATTCTCATTTAGTGGAGAAGGTTTCCAAAAAAGTGTGTGGTTGGCAGGCAAGAGTACTTAGTTTTGGGGGCAGAATTACATTGATCAAACATGCCTTGCAATCTATACCTATTCATACTATGGCTGCCCTTTCTCCCCCAGTACTACTATTAAATACATTGAGACTATCATTGCAGATTTTTACTAGGGAAGGGATCAAAATAAAAGGAAATATCACTGGGCATCTCTAGACACAATGAGCTTACCATACACTGAAGGTGGGGGTAGGGATCAGAAGGCTGTCGGATATTTGCACTTCTTTACAATACAAACAATGGTGGAATTTCAAGTCTAAAGTTTCTTTATGGAGTTAATTTCTTAAAGCCAAATACTGTCCAAGAGCTCATCCAGTGGCAAAAAAGGTTGATAAAAGAGATTCATTGATGTGGAGATACATGATGAAAAACAAGCTGCAAGTCGAGGAGAATATAGGCAGGAAAATCCAATCTGGAAATTGTTCCTTTTGGTGGGATGACTGGCTAGGAAATGGGGCTCTAGCTACATATAATACCTCTATATCAAGCCTTAACAATGCTACCATTGCACACTTTTTAGTAAATGGAAAATGGAATGAAAGGAAACTCAGACAACAGGTTCCTCCTCTTCTTATTCCATCTATTCTAAATACTAACTTTCAGTTTGTACAGGGAGTTAAAGACATTGCAGTTTGGAGACTCACTGAAGCTGGAGAGTTTACTTGTAAATCAGCCTGGGAAATGTGCAGGAAGAAAAAGGCTATTGCAGTCCTTAATTCCCAAATTTGGCATAGACATATACCTTTTAAAATGTCCTTTCTTCTATGGAGAGCTATTCGTTATAAATTACCAACAAATGAAGCCTTAGCAAATTTTGGAGTGGAACCTGTGAAATGTTATTGTTGTTTTCAGCAGGGATGGGATGATGTTGAACACATCTTCCTTCAAGGACATTTTGCAGGTCATATCTGGAAATTCTTTGCTGGCAGCATAGGACTCCAACTGCAACAACATTCATTATATAACCAGCTATTGTGTTGGAAAGGTGTTATAGGGAAGAACACAGCACACATGATGATTATTCACATACTCCCTATAGTCATCTGCTGGAATCTCTGGAAGAACAGGTGTTCAGCCAAGTATGGAGGAAAAACATCCAGTATCCACAAAGTTAAATACTTGATTATTAAAGACATGATTTTAATGCTTAATTTTGTTTTCCCATATCTTCACTTGCCTGTAAGTTGGATAGAACTGGTGGCATGCATTGAAAAATGCAAACAGGAGATACGAGTCACCTTAGTGATGTGGAAAACTCCTCATCATACTAGATATAAGTTAAATACAGATGGTAGTGTTTTACATAATCCCGGAAAAATAGGAGGGGGGGGGGGGGCATTTTAAGAGATTATCAAGGGAATATAGTATATGTTTTTGTTGTACCTTTTGGTGAAGGAACAAACACCCAAGCAGAGGTTCAGGCTGCCAGTTTTGGTTTAAATTGGTGTATACAACATGGTTACACTAATATTATATTAGAGGTTGATTCTGAATTATTAACCAAGTGGTTCTTGCAGGCTGTTATTTCCCCTTGGAAGATACATATGTATATACAGGAATTACAAATTCTTGCTAACCAATGTGTGTTTTTTCAGTGTGTGCACACTTACAGGGAGGCGAATGGTACTGCTGATCTTCTGGCCAAACATAGTCATCAACAAGACATTGTACAAAATTACTACACTCATCATCAATTACCTCTCCCAGTTAAAGGAAGCTATCTATTAGAGAAATTGGGAGTTCAAAACTTCAGACGCAAGAAGCTTAAAAGGATTAAACAACCACCTTGAGCATACTTCAAAATCCTTACAGATAAGGCCTTCAGTTTCAAGACTCTCTATATAATGTCCAACATTACATTTTAACATGTTATAACCTATTCGATTTACTATGGCCTTTTTAGGTATAGTAGTTTGTTTAATCTTAGTTTCATTAATTCTTGTGAGGGGAGAGTCTCCCTTATTTATGTTTTATTAGTAACTTTGTATAAAGAGAGGATCCTCTCTAGGAGCTTAGTTTTAATATTACATCTTATTGTATAGGGTGGAGTTGACTAACCTTAGTAGGTAGGTTGACTTTTATCCCACCTAAGGTTGGAGGTAAGGTATATGTCCCCCTCCTTGTATAATTTTTTTCATATATGATAAGGCCTGGGGGTGTTGCTCAGCCCTTGACCCCCTCAATGGTCGTTCAAATAAAAATATATATATATATATATTTTTCGTTCAAAAAATTGCTTTTATAAGAAGGACTAACTACTCTGTTGGAATTGATGTTATTGTGAAATACTACGCTAATTTTTATTAGCGTAGGATATTCACACCTTGTCTAGATTATAGCTACCGAATTTTGGTTCTCTTTCTGCACTACAGCTCGAGTAATGACAATGGAAGTTTGGTTCATTTTCAGGTCTTTTTTGGGAATGTAAACTAGCAAGGAATCATTTATTTAGAGATTAGATTAGCTTGATACTCAGGGAACTTGCTGTGATTTCAAAGGTGATGAAATAAGCCAACCTAAGAAAAAAACTAAACCATGTGTTGTGCTTCGGAATACCTTGGTTTCTTTGATCTCTTTGGACTGTAGACTAGCTCACAAAGCTGATTAATGGATAATGAATAGAAGGGTGCTTTTCTGGTGGAAATTATAATGGACTGTAACTTTCTTTTCCTAAAAAACTCCCATGAACCTAACTCATACTTTTAAGTAAAACAACTTCTACTCCTCCATGATAGAAATCCCAAACTACTGGTAATTAACTTCATTCACTATTTACTTCTAGAATTATGGTCATTGCCTTGGATTAAGCAAGATACAAGGTTGAGGATTATGGTAGAATGTTGCAGATAGTTGAATGTTGTCTCTCTTTACTACAGTACAGGTTTGGTGCTCCGTATATGTTTTTCCTTACTTACTAGTAGCATTAGTACTAATCCCTTAGTTTCTTATCCTTAAATTAATGTAACTTGCCTGTTATTTTGTTGTTGTTATTGTGTTTTTCTTGAATGCTATGTAATGATTTCTTTATTATTTGATGTCTCATTTACTTATGTTATTTCTTTTTCAAAACTGCTTTGATAAGCGTTACTTGAGCTAAGAGTCTTTTGGTAACCTCTCTAGGTAGGTAGGGGTAAGGTCTACATACATTCTACCTTTCGCAAACCCTACCTAACGGGTATGTTGTTGTTGTTGTTGTTTCATCCCTTACTTTTGAAAAGGTATGCAAAAGCACATCTTTGTTACCCTCTAAGTTTAAGACATGTTAAATTGGTGTACATAGAAAAGACTCTTCTATTTATTACAAATTGGTTCGTAGGTTTTTCTTTGATTTGGTTCCACATATGTGAGAGAACAAGATTTGAAAAAAATTATGTACTGAACATGAAACTGTTACCTGTCTTTTAACAATGAATTATGATGTTGATAAATGAGAAGGCAAAACGCAATCATGATCGATTCTGTAAGTTTACTTGGTTTGGTTCCACATACGTGAGGTGAGTTTGACTTTAAATAGAAGATACAAAGACAACAAGCTACTCTCTTTCTCTACAATGAATTAAGTAGATCATCTAACTGGAATGCTAAATAAATGTCCAATTGATGACCACAACATATTCCTTCAACCCCAAGAATGTCATGAAACCAAAAGGAAGTCAAAAGTAATCTTAATCTCCTGGAATAATATTGTGAAATAATATTTTAAAACTGTTTCCAGCCTCCTGGAGACTTTCTTTTTCCCTTCTTATCAAACCTGACCAAGAGCATTGATCGAGTTTAAAAAGATATAATAGCTGAGGTAGTGACATAGGAACAAGGAAGATAGAAATAACCGTGAAAAAGCAGGGGAGACAGAAGAAATATCAATATAAAATCCAATATATCTAATTTGGGAACTTGACAGTTTACATCACATCCATACTTAAATTTATCAAATTTCTTACCTAAGAGTTTGTAAAATCTTGTTTCTATTGGATAACATCAGGAATTCCAAGATGTAAATATAGATATATGGGTGTCTATTGTTACCATCACCACTAAATGTATCAAGACATAAAGACAAGGAAGGGGGAATGGCCTAGTAAAAGAACTCCCTCAACCTCGAACAATGAAGTCAGGGATTTTCTTTTTAGAAGGTAAAAAGCTTTTCACTGGCATCAAACGAGCATTAATGGTGCTAGGCTATTTCATACATCAGCAGCGAAAGCTAAAAACAGAAATGGAAGAAAAGAGCTAAGGATCAAAATAGGTTGCCTATTATAAACTAATCTATACATGAAGAGTTTCGAAGGTCTCTAATCTAGTTATTTTACACCAACAAGTAAACAGTTAAACTTCTTAATACTCATTTTTTCATTACTTGTTATTTAATAATCCTATTTTATCTTCTTCTATGTCTTTTATAGTAGGTATTCCACGTAGCCTGTTTTTCCTGTAGATTTATCCTTTAAATTGTTTATAACATTATGTAATGATAGAAAGCGATACAATCTACCAAATTGTTATATTCATTAAAACAATATAGTACGATACAATACAATACAACACATCATGAAACAATACGTAACAATCATCCAAACAAAGTGTTAAGTCTATCTGGGGTTTCAAGATCTTTGCACTCAAATAAGAGTACAAACTTGAAGGATCTCTTTAATCAGTCAAGTTCTCAACTCAGTCTTTCATCTATAGTGATCTCTCATGTGATCTCCCCTGCAACATGGAAGTCAACCTCAAATTCAACAACATACACCAATGTAATTCCACAAATGGCCTGGGGGTTGAGTATACGCCGACTTTACCAATAGTCTCACGACTTCAATAAAACATTTCCTAATAGTTTGAAAGGTCAACCTCTATTATTTTGTCTAATTGGCTGCTCAGTCATTTAACTTTACTTGGCTTACGCCTATGATACAAGTGCTTGTGCATTAGAGATTTCTGATTCTATTGATCAATGAAAGGATCAACGAGATCAGATTATAACGGTAAATGCATGGGCTGTATGTTTGCGTTTACATTGTCATGCTTTTATTCTGGGGTTCCTTCCTGATAAAAGAAATCAGATACTTACTTTGTATCATACCTTCTAAAATATCTCTCTGTGGAAATGGATAACAGGTCGAATAAACCGATCAGTTTTAGTGTTTACATAAATAAGTACCAACTAGAATAAAAACGTTATCTTGCAGCCCATCTTGCTGGTTTGTTGTGGAATCTTATGATGAATTAGAACAACACTTTTGTTTTCCCTAAGAGTGATCCTTCTCAATAAACACGGGGTTGTTTGATAGAGTGTATAAGAATAATGCAAAATATAGTGTATTTGTAATGTTAGCATTAGTAATGTTTGTATTAGTTATGTTTGCATTAGTTATGATGAGATTTTTTTTTATGCAATATTTGGTTTGGTGTACTAAAAATATTATGCATTACATAATTTTTTTAGAAAAAATATTTGTTTACAAAAACCCTCCACAGATTTAGTGGAAAGGATGTAAAAAAAAATTTGAGGGCAATTGTGTCTTCAATAATGTTAATGTATGCATTAGAACTCATTGCATTACTAATGGATAGAAATAGATGGTATTAGTAATACACTCTTGAAGAGTGTATTACTAATACAAGCATTAGTTATGGAGTCTGAAACCAAAAGGGAAACTCAATTAATTATGAAACCAAAAGGGTAACAATTTTTAACACCGTTTAAATTAGATTTTCTAAAATAAGGCACAAATTTCAATGAGCCTTACAAGGCTCAAATTCCAATGAGCCTTGTAAGGCTCAGCCGCCAATGAGCCTTGCGAGGTTTTTTTTTTCGTCTAAAAAACTAAAAATATTCTCGTTTTATTTTCTTGTTTGTTAAAAGTCTAATTATAATAATAATAATAATACA
The DNA here is from genome assembly GCA_036250505.1 of Solanum acaule. Classification (NCBI taxonomy): domain Eukaryota; kingdom Viridiplantae; phylum Streptophyta; class Magnoliopsida; order Solanales; family Solanaceae; genus Solanum; species Solanum acaule. Next base: position 3,239 of record JAJOOR010008514.1, on the reverse strand, counting down.
TAGTTGTTGATATGATGCATAAAGATAGTTTAGACCTTATTGCTAGCCATTACTTTGTGACTTTTCAAACGAACTAAATTCAATAGTTTAGACCTTATTTACTACTTAGTTGATATATTTTTTTCTTCAAATTTTTTTATGTGAAATTATAATTTGGTTTATTCACTTGTAGAATGATAAAATTCAGCCTTCTTTGGTCATACTTTATTTTGGTAGAAATGTCTTGTTGATGAATATGTTGAAAACATGAGAAAAATTATACTTCATATCAAGGTAAAAAAAATATTATACTCTTTAAATAATTTATAGTAAACATGAACCATGCATAAATGTTAGAGTTCGACAAATTTTCAATTTTGACATTTATAAAATATTAATAGAATTCAGTAATAAATATAATTTGGCAGGACATCAACAACCCTCGATGAACAACAAGGCCACACGTACTCAACACCTGTGGAACCGGTAGACATAAACAACAACAACTACCGCATCAAGACAGACGATAATCTCTAGAAGTGTTGTCTTTTATATTTTCTATCATGTCCCTTATATGTTCTATCAAGTTTTTACAAATTATATATAATTGAAGTTTTCGAACTCCAACATATATGCATGGTTCATGTTTACTATAAATTATTTAAAGAGTATATTGCTTTTTTTTACCTTGATATGAAGTATAATTTTTCTCATGTTTTCAACATATTCATCAATAGGACATTTCCACCAAAATAAAGTATGACTAAAGAAGGCTGAATTTTATCATTCTGCAAGTGAATAAATCAAATTATAATTTCAGATAAAAAAAAGTTGAAGAAAAAAAAATATCAACTAAGTAGTAAATAAGGTCTAAACTATTGGATTTAGTTCGTTTGAAAAGTCACAAAGTAATGGCTAGCAATAAGGTCTAAACTATCTTTATGCATCATATTAACAACTATGTATTATTATTAGACTTTTAACAAACAAGAAAATAAAACGAGCATAAATCCTGCAAGGCTCATTGGTGGCTGAGCCTTACAAGGCTCATTGGAATTTGAGCCTTGTAATGCACATTGAAATTTGAGCCTCGTTTTAGAAAACTTAATTTAAACGATGTTAAAAATTGTTACCCTTTTGGTTTCATAATTAATTGAGTTGCCCTTTGGGAATTTTCGAAAAAATTTGTTGCCCTTTTGATTTCGGACTCATTAGTTATGCATAGGTTAGAAAAGTGTACCAAACAAGGAACTAATAATACATCAAGCTAATGCAAGCATTATTTTCTCCAATACAGTCTACCAAACGACCCCTTTAAATGTTTCTTATTCTTGGATTAGACATAGCAGGAAACCATGGTCAGTTTATTTTGAATCCATTCTAAATAAGTATACAAATCACTTCCATTGTTTGTTTACTCTCATTTTTTGCCATGTAGCCATTGTTTGCAACAAATTTTTATGTGATGGAAAATAAATTGCAATCACAAATAAAATGTGATGAAAGACAGTGACTTGAGGGTGTATTTAATCGTTAGGAATGTTGGGCGATGACTTTGACAAATGCAGTATTTAATGCCTTAATCTCTTTATGAATACTCCGGAGTTTATGGGATTTTGTGATGCCTTTTCAAGGGTATATGTAATCTTTTATACAAACATGAGCTAGGATTTAGGTAGAGTAGCCTCCACCAGAGACGAACCAGGATTGGAAGACGTCGGAGGCACTATAAAAGTTGAATGTGAGTTAGTGAAGCAGCGATACTTTATCAAAAAATATTGTCAAACAAGTATAAAATCAAGTGTTATATAAATATAAATTAAAAAATCTAACATAATTCACTCTATGATTTGATGGTCTTGAACCTAGTTAAAAAAAAAAAAATGATTTGATGGTCTTGACCCTTAGTGTACTCTGAGATTTCTAGTTCGAATCTTGCTTAAGGTTTTTTATAAAGCCTTTTTCGGAAAAAAATTAAATTGACAAAATGAAAATTACAACAAGAGGGAATCAAACTCACGACTAGCGAGTCGCTAAGACGCCGAAATTAGACCACTACACCAACTCAATTTTTATTTCTTAGGGTGCACATCGAGTTATATATTCCTTATTTTAGAATATATGTGAATATACACAAAAAAAAATCCAAATTGAATGGGTGCACATGCACCCACACCCTCAAGGGTGGGTCCCCCCCTGGGCTCCACAAACTCTTAACACAGATTGGACTTGTCTTGCAAAATTTCAATGTCTACACCATCTTAATTAAGTAATGTAAGAGAATTTAGTGTTACCACCGTGCAACATTTCTTGATTTGTCCATTGGCTATTTGTGTGCTTCCCCCAAGTATTTCTGGACAGCGTTGGTTAGTAACATTGTTTAGTTCTTGTACTTGTGAAAATATGTATGGGCCGAAAGTTAGTCTTGATGTTCAGTTTTTGTTGCTCCATTTGCAGTTTGAAAAGGCCTATATGTAAAGAAGGTAAATGGGCCCAGAAATTTGGATGAATCACTGGAGCGATGCTAGGCTAAAAATTAGAGTGCGTCTGTCATAGTTGGAAGATGGGGTTTCTGCAGTGTACAATTCTGGGGTCTTCTTTTGATTTGGGCAGTGTTCCAACTTCTCATGGCTCAATGAAAGAGATCTAAGATAGAGACAGACAATGATTTCTGTTGTGAATGGAGTGGTCACAGATCATGAAAATTTTTATTATGGTAGAGGTCCAACTAACATAAGGTGTGTGAGGCTCCATTAACTTTTTGACATGTGGATAAGTGGGTAATTTATCTACTTTAAAGAAAAAATGCTACCACTAACAAGAGCGAAAATATATTTACACAATAAATTGAGTTGAACAAATATAAAAAAATGCAAGAGAAATAATACGTGCATTTGCTGCTTTTCTTTTTTAATTGTTAATATTATATTAATTTTGAGATTACATTGGATATGTTATTATTATTGTAGTTTATGTTAGTTTGAAGAATTTTTATAAACCTAGAACAAAAATGACAAAAATAACAAAAAGTAAAATAAATTTTATAATTAATCTCAATCCCATCAGAAATAATACATTTCACTAAATATATAATAATAAAATAAAAAATGATTGTGGATCCACATTTTATACTTGTTGAAAAATTTAATTTTGAATTTTCTTTCCTAATATTTTTATAAAATCAAAGGATGGTAAATCAAAACTACATATTTTGACGTTCAAACTGAATCTGTAAATCTTTTTTTTTTTTTTTTTTTTGT
>JAJOOR010008513.1:0-31447 GCA_036250505.1 Solanum acaule | reverse complement strand
TTCATTGATATATACCTTAAAAATAGTAATATATAAACCCTAGTTATGCTGAGATTTGAGAGTCTTCTTTTTATGTTAATCCTTGTTTATGGGTGTTTATAGTGATTTTTATTTTTTCATCGATAGATTCTTCCTTATGTGTTTGCTTGTTAAGAACAGAGAATGAAGCACAAAGATTGATTTGAGCTAAGCTAATAACTAACTAAACTAGTGATAGAGCTACACAGACTTTCATTGATATATACCTTAAAAATAGTAATATATAAACCCTAGTTATGCTGAGATTAGTTGTATTATGTTGGCTATATTTTGTTTGGTGTATTAATGGTAGTTTTGTCTTTAACTATGTTTATCCATATATTGCTAATAGCCTAATACCATGGTTTGCTATGTATTAGTTATACATCATAGGCTGAACATCCTACCAAACAAGGGATTAAATAATATTCCTAATTTTTTTTTATAATAAATGTGATTAAACAACCCCTAATTCCTAAAGAGCTAAACTGTAACCCTTTATCAAAAAAAAAGAAGAGCTAAACTGTAACTAAATCAGCTTTAATTAATTTAACTAACTCCCAAGTCCCAATGAAAAACCATGTACAACCTCCTTTAGCTCAAATCCGAATTGCACCATCACCTCTCCTCAAGAACTCCCATGTACAACCTTGTTGCCTTTTTTGATCATATGTCTATACTCTATCCACAATTTCTTCTGGCTCTACACAACGAAGACTAGCAACATTGGTGGTTGGGTCATAATAACATATTTTCAATTGGGAAACATGGAATGCATGATATAGAGCAATGTGGAAAGCTTCTTTTGTCTGGTTTATTTTATTTGTTGTTGATTTTTTTTTCCTGCTCTATTGTCTCTTCGTGTGTTTCATTCAAATGTGTTTTTTTCTCGATGTTTTTGTTGTATGTCCCCTATTCATCCTAATGTGTTCTAACCTGGTTTAAGTATCTGTCTTTGGTATGTTTTATTGATGTGGTGATACGGGAGAGGGCTTGATATGATTTGGTACAATTTAAGTCGAATATTCAGAGGTGTTGAAATCAGATTATCGTTAAATGCTAATTTGATTGCGTATTAGTGTTTATTTGATTTTAATCATTGAAATGGTTATGTCGGAGTAAAATGACTTATTTTGTAGGTAAATTATGACTTTTGATGGTTTAAAAAGGAAGTGGGTGGAAGCTTTTACTCCGTGGAAGAGAGAACTAAAGGAGGCTCAGGGCAGTGAGTTTCATAAAAAAAATCCTAACTTATTGATATCAAAATTCATTTTCATATGTTTGTTGGAAATTATGCAGGTTCTGACTTTGTAAGTGAACCAATAAAGTTGAGTCGAACAGAACAGGGATTTTATTTGAATCCTCAAAATAAGTATTTAGATGTTTACACGAAGAGGGCTGCTTTAAAAGTTTCCACATCCGTCGTCAGTCTTAAATCCTACTCGGGTATTTATTCTTGATAGTTTTATATCTTTTCTCATATTTGCTGCTTCCTTCTATATTTGTTTCTTTATTTTTATGTTCATTGCAGGGGAAAAGGAGATATTTCAATGTTCTGGGACTATTATAGAAAGTGTGAATAGTTATAGTATAATATTAACCTCTGCAAGTCTCTTTAGGTGTTCCACGAGTGGAAATTCTATAGCGGATAATATCAAGGTTGGTGATTTCTTTTTATCCCATTCTCAAATTTATCTAATAATTTCTTTAACCAAATTAGTATTTGTTAATCTCTTGATTATTGGTGATCCTCTTTTTGTTATTTCTTGCCAAATTCTTGCTAGATTATTTGATAATTATAACTATTTATTTAGGTTATTGTGCACCTATTTGATGGAAGATCATTTGATGGTCAAATCGAATCATATGACCTCCACTACAATGTTGCTGCCGTAAAGATTCAATCAGAAACAGCACTTCCAATTGCATCCTTGGCTCATTTAAGTGATTCTATCACAATTAATCCGAGCCAGCTCCGGAGTACTGAGGAGAATTCATTTCAACTTCGTCCACATTCAAATTCATTTGATCTTATTCCTGGAGATATAGTTATTGCACTTGGACGTTTTTATGCGAAGCCGTATGGTATCACTGCTGCTCCTGGTGAATTTTGGTTGGTGTTTTCATTTGACTTTTCCTTTATTGCATACTTGATTGTCATGTTTGTTATTGAGACTTCTCTCTCAATTATTTTTATGGTTGATCCTTGTAGCATTGATCGCTGTGACGATGACTTAGAGTGTAAAGAGCTTCTCAAGGCGACTTGCAATATTATGAGAGTAACTTTCTTTCACAATTTTTTAAAGAAAATCTCTCACATTTATCTCTTACTTTGGTAGTTAGTCACTTTGTTTGTTTTGCTAATGAATACTCCCTTTTGTTCCAAATTCAAGAGTATCAATACTGTCACATGAATCAATGCATGAATGTGATGTACCAAGAAATCAGCGGTTCCTAATAAAAACACTTCTCTGTAGGAGTGAGTAACTTTCTTATGGGCTGTGACAAGCTAATAGCACCACATATTTTGAAATCGAGGGAGTATATTCTTAATCAATGACAAATGATATGAATGTTTTATCTATATCTGTTGTCTGTTAGTTTTTCTAACATTGCTAATTCAGGGCTTTTTCCTTGTTATTGTAGTGTGGTATTGGGGGGCCACTTATTAACCGCTATGGAGAAGTCATTGGTATCTGCTTTTATGATCCAGGCTCTATTGCATTCTTGCCAATCAATATAGCTTCCCTATGGTGGGAGCATTATAAGAAATACAGGTACCTCAAGTTTTAAGGACTTATTGTGTCAAAGTGTTGCCTAATGATCTGCTAATGTATAGACCTTATTCCGATTCTTGGTTTATCTCTAATGTCGCTTAAACTTTTACTAACTTGCAAAAGATTGAATAGAAAAAATTGCGAAACAATAAAATTATGACCTTTATTTCTGGAAATATGTTGTTCCATTCTCATATCCATGATGGACCTCTGTTTCAAATGTAATGAAGAAAAGTGGAGAGCATTTAGACTTTTATAGAAAATCTAATCACAAATACCTGGTACTAATCTTTAGGTTTTATTTGTATCATAGACAATCACGTCGACCTTGGCTTGGGATGGAAGTAACTAACCTTTATGCAGCTCGCCTACGAATTCTGGAAATAATTATTTCAAAGTTCCCTGATGTCTTGAAAGGTGTCATTGTTGAAGAGGTATGCTCTATATATTATTATAGCTTTTTTTGTGGGAAATCGTTCTTTTGATGGTATTGATGTCCCTCTACTTTATAGTTGCTGAATTAAGTAGGAACATTATAGCACCAGGGTAGAATAGGCCAGGTTTGGGTGCAGTGATCAGGTGTCCGTTTGTATATGATACGCATAATGAAATACAACAACTACACACATCAATCCCAAACTAGTTGGAGTAGGCCCTATGAATCCTCGCTGTCCATGTTAACTCATGTGCATAAAGAAAAATACTTCATTTTAATTTGTAAATGCTGAAATTTTGAACATGCTACAAATGCAAAAGATAAGTAATAACACGAATTTGATGTAGGAAACAGGAGAAGTGTAAAAGAATGGCAAACACCATCAATTGTACTAAGTAGTAAACAACGTAGTTGCAACTTTTTCGCGCAGGTTGTTATGAACTTCTGTTATTAAAAGTTACTCTGTTCAACCATGTATGTTGTTAGTTGAAATTATTTAAATCATTGTTACTAATTGCTGGATAAAACTGTTCAACAGATCCTACCTGGTTCTTCTGCTGAATCTGCTGGGATAAAACCCAATGATGTTATAATTCAGTTTGGTGGAAAAAGAATTCAGAGTTTCTTGGAGGTATATTACCTTTCTTGTTATTGTTTAGAGTATGGCAATTGCTTCTTCACAAGTTTGTGGGCTCCTTATGGTTGTATCGCTCTGTGAGCAACTGAGCATGTTCATTTTTATCGTTGTAGTCAATCTTTTGTACTTGCTTTGTGTCGTATCATTGCAATGCAGGATGCAAACTGATTCTAATATGTGTGCTTTTTGTCATTAGCTATTTGAAAACATGTGGAATAATGTTGGAGAATCTGTGGAGTTGGTTGTGATAAGAGCAAGTGATGATGTTCCTGTACATCTTAGCATGGTGGTAGAGGAGGTCACATCAGATAAATTATACAGGTGTCGTTTTTTTCTTTCTTCGTGATGATTTACCTTCATTCTCAATGTCTTATAAAACACATTCGTTATTTCAGCTGGCCACATTGGGAGGTATGATGACATTCAAGAATAGTTACATCTTAAGGGTTGCAGGTAATGGTAATATAATATGATGGTGCTTGGACTTAATAACATGCCTTACTAGTTAAAGCTAATTTTTCGCTATATTTTTGGTGATGTTTGCAGATAGAGTAGTAAGCAGTTTGGCCCCAAAATACAATCGACTTTTTTGGGAAACACTTCTTGGAGTTGTAGAATATTTTGGCAGTTCCATTGTATAGTATTGCAATGGGATGTTCTCCAAGCATTTTGTTGCATTAGTATGACAACATAGGAAATCTAGTTAGTAGTTGGTCAAATTATCTTATAGTAAGTAATTTTTTACTTATCTATGTATTTATTGGTAGATACAAAAAGTATTGGCTTATGAGTTAAAAATCAGTCAAAAAAGAAACATAAGTTAGTCGTCCTCAACTTATGATTGTACGGTTTCTAGACACTTTTGATTTGATTTTATCCGTAATATCTTTTGTAAATCCCCAAAATACTCTTTCTAAAATATAACTTTAGTTACCTCTTTATTCCATTTTTATCGTTCATTTTAATATTATATTTATCAATATTCTCAAGGACATTTAAGCCATTTTGAAAAGGAAAAAAACACGTTTAACTGATTCAAACACTTCTATCCATATATGTAAAATCAGCTTTTGACACCTAAAAATGATTTTCAACACTAGATGCTTGGCAACTATTTTTAATAAATTAATTGTAACTGGTTATAGTTCCTTCTGTCCAAATAAATAACAGAAGTTTCCAAATTAAAGAATCATACAATCATAAGAAACGTGAAAAATCAATCTTTCATCAATACATAGTAATAAAAATAGAATGAAGTAGTGGTTCAAGGCAAACGTAACATTATAAATACCAAGGAAGATTATTATTACGAAATCAAATCAAAAACTTATGTTACATCTTTGATTTCATTTGTTTTAGTAGTTTTGACTTGATATTTCACATTGCAACCTATTTATTTTTTAGTTAGACTTGATAGATGATCTTTTTTCTAATATTTTCATAATTTATGACATCATATTTATAATATTAATCTTTTTGTCAAACATGTATTTTATGATGTTCATAAATGTTGTTTTTCTAGTTTTCATTATTAATTCAATTAAAGTATACTAATTTGAAAAATATAAATCAATTATTAATATTAGTTAAGTACATATGTTTGTTGATTAACATATTTTTAAAAGATAATATATATCTTAAATATTTAATATAAATCATTTATAAAGGCTCTTATTTGTCTAACATAGATTTTTAATTTTAGATAATTAACTTTTATTTTTAAAATTTAATATAATCTTATGATTACAGTTATGCGACCAAACAATACATTTATAATTACGCTGTAATTATATTGTGGCAAATAAATAGGTTAATTCAATTACCAGGTGACTTTTGAAATAGACCCTTAATTTAAAGCTCAATAAAATATGTTGTTCTTCAATTTTTAATTAGTTTTTCCTATTGGGTAAGATTGTTCGATTTTTGCTTATCAAATTACCAGTTTTGTGTGGTATGTGTGTGTCAATTTATATATAATTTTGCGTTAGAAGTTAGATAATGGCATTTAATAAACATGGTATGAAAGGTATTTTGGAAAACTAAAGTGAAATCACATCATTAGATCTAATTTTTTAAAGAACAATACATGTATCATATCTAAACACAAAATAAATTATCTCTATACAATTATCAATAGTATGATTGAAATATTGATTAATGATCAAATACAAACTACTTCTCACCAAAAAAATATTTTTGAAAAAAAGCACTTTAAATAATTTTTAGGGGAAACTTGACCAAATATACCCTAAATTTAGTGTCGTAACTCGTAATTAAAAGCATTTCAATTTATTTATTTTTAACGAAGAGTTTTTAAGATGAGCACAATCTAGTGAATCAATATTAATACGGAAAAGGATCATATTTGTCCTTGTACTCTCAGAAAAGGGTTATATTTGCTCTTCATTATACTTTTTTGATATATTTGCCCTTGTCAATTTGCCATCCAACTTAAGGTACATATTTACCCTTAGACGGTTAAGTCTCATATCTCCACTTTTATCATCCTACATGGCTCCTACGCATATATTTAAATTTATTCTACATTACTTTTTTTATATAAAATTTAATTATTATATCCAACTCAATATTATAATCAACCATTTAACCCATTAATCCCAACTCCTAATATTTATTTTACTGTCACTTTCGCACAAAAAAAATACTAACAATTAAATTTGCTAAATTGAACAAGATTTCATTAAACCCAACTGATGAAATCAGAGTCAATAAAAGATATCTCAGATAGGATTCAATGTTATGCTTTTCTATTTTATATGTACTTCTTCTTCAAGCATGTGAAAATGGTAATTGCCAAACTGAAAATGTCCCTGTGATAGTTGTTTCTGTATAGTTCTAATGTCTATTTTCAATTTGGTAATAATTTTTCCCTCTGTTGTTTCATTCTTGCATTTAATAGACTTATAGTTGTTTTTTTATAGTTCTAATGTCTGCATCTATGAATTCTTCTGTTTTTGGGTATCATCTATGAACGGTAAGCCACATAGTGGTCTAAATCTTGTTTAAACCGTGAAAGGATTCTTGGTAGCTGAGAAATAAATGAATTTTTAAATCTGTTGTATGTATTTTTGCATCATCTTCTTGAGCTTTGTTAGTGAAATTACTTTTGCATTATCTAAAAAAGATTAAACAAAAAAAGAAAAGAAATGCTAATATTTTCAGGTGGGTTTAATGAAATCTTGTTCAACTAAGCAGATTTATTTGTTATTTTCTTGTGCGAAGTTGACAATGAGAGTAGGGTTTAATGGATGAGTATAATACTAAATTGGATATATAATTAAATTAATTTTTGTAAGTGGAATAAATATAAATATCTACGTAGGCATGTCATGTAAGCGTCATGTAGATGCCACATAGGATGATAAAAGTGGAGATATGAGACTTAACGGTTCAAGGGCAAATATGTACCTTAAGTTGAATGGCAAGGGCAAATCTATCAAAAAAGTATAACGAAGGGCAAATATAACCCTTTTATGAAAGTATAAGGGCAAATATGACTCATAATAACGAACGATAATACTATAGTAATTTGTATCGATCAATCTTTAAAGCATTTGAAGATATCAAGGTAATATGAGTTTTCAACGTTATCCTAGCAATATGCTAGATCTCGTTGTTTTATATATGTAATATGATTTAATCTCATAAGGAAAAGATGTATTTTTTCTTTTTCTCTCGATCTAGAGAGCCAATTCTAAATTGTATATGCACTTTAAAATCTACTCATAATTTACCTATTCTTTTCACGACTTTATCACTTTATCATTGTAATCAACTATGATAATACCCTTATGTTTGCACTGGATCGACGAGCTTTTAGCCTTTAATTGGACTTGTATCATCACAATTTTAGGTATTATGTCTTGGGGAGAGATCCTCCTCTTCTTATCCTCATTTACACAAATCTCTTTTTTCTACTGTCTTCGTCTACTATCACAATATATAAAAAAAAATTACAAGTAAAATACTATGTTTCTGTCCATTATCACAATATATAAAGTTTAATACTATGTTTTGTTCATTGTCACAACTCACAAGATAACAAAAATACAAAAGGGGCGATAATATTTGAAAGAATTTTCTAAGTTCTCTCATCAAACTTATCATAATCTATTTATATGCAAAAGATAAACCTCCAAAATCCAAATCCAATGGTAAAATTAATAATTTCACTAAAAATATTCAAGAATTTAGTACATATATTGAAAGGTTATATTTGACAGTACATATATAATAGGCCTAATACCTTAGGGTTAGAGTAGGTGGTCACTTACAACATACTTTATTAAAATATTATATTGTGTATATAAAAAATAATAATAATAATAATAATAATATATATACACTTTACCATATAAATAACCTATTTACATTTTTATTTAATAAAAAATATACACTTTTATTGTACAAGTTGGATAGCTATGGTGATTTGGCTTAGATTTGTATGCAGTGGCGGACCCAGGATTTTTGCTCAGGGGTTTCAAAGTATTAAATAAAAAGTTCATGTGGTAATGTAAGTGCGCGGTGAGCATGGTAGCCTCTCGGGATGCTCTTTGTACAAGAACCATAGATATTTCATTGGTTCATAAAAGTAAAGAATAAACTAATCAAAGATATCGAGGACAAAGATACATTGATAAGAATTTTAGTAGATAGACTCTATTACATGAGTTAATTCCTAAAACACGTGAAAATTAAATGATGAAAAAAGGAAGCGAGATGGGGAAGAAAGATATTTACCTTATCATGCTAAATTTAACTTATTTTATCATACCGTATTAAGCATTTCTTTCTACTTTTATCATGCTCCATCGAGCATTCTTAATTTTTTTTTGTGCTTTTTATACTTTTATTTTGTAATGTTTTACTTTATTTTTCACTTTTTAAATTTTTTAATTTAGTATCCATTCAATCACATATTACTATGAAAATCGTCAAAATTTTCTGAAAGTGTGTTATAATGCATACTCAGAAGATAAATAAATAGCATCGTCAATTTTTTTAGTTCATATAGTTGAATTTACTAGGTTAGTCATAATTTGTAAAAAAGACAAACAACGAATAATCAAATAAGTTTAGTTTCCATCTCTCTAAAATAAAATTAAAAATATAAAAGAAATTTCATGAATTCTATAAATTAATATTTTTGAAAGGATGTTGACGATATTTAAGTTTCTTCATTCAATTACATCTAATTTATCTTTTTTTTAAAAATAAATTATATTTCGATCTCAATTTTAAGTTAAATATAATTCATCATTTTTTTAAAAGAGTTATTCAAGTTAGTATATGAAAAAAGAATTATGTTGAAACAAAATGAATAATAGATCTAAAAGAATAAAAAATAAAAAGAAAAAGAATGTGTCTAATAAATTTAAACAAAAACAAATTTAAAAGAAGAAATGGAATAAAAGAAAAAAAATAATGAAAAAGAAGAAGAAGGTGTAAGCCCAAAAGTTCCATTTTCCAAAACATTAAAAGAGGAAAACAATTGTTGCCCATAGGATTCGAACCCATGACCAAAGCGAATTTCTTGAACATCTTATCCACTAAGCCAAGCATGTACTTTATTTTCAAGGGGTTCATTTTAATATATATGCACATAAAATCAGAATTTCACGTTATACATATAGTGTAATTTTTTGTCGAGGGGGTTCCGGTGAACCCCCTAAAATCCACCTAGGTCCGCCCCTGCTTGTATGCTCCTTGTTTTCTGTCACTTTCCTCTCTGAGAGGCGAGAGCTCACATATTTCGGAGATTTCTGCCCTCTTTGCGAGGCTCATATTTCTGAGATTTCTGCGGACTCTCAGTCTGGTAAGATCAGAGGCGGATCTAGGATTTGGAGGTCGTGGGTGCCACATCGTCCAAGTAAGATAAATGGGTCGATTCCTCCATTTTTTGATTATAATTAGGGTTATTTATCTTTTTCGATAAAACAAATTGATCAAACATGTATGTTACTTGTTAGTAATATTTTCTTTTAGATATTTTGAGGTTAGAGATAACTAAACAATTCAATTTTTTATTCTAAGGAATTAGAGGCCTTATTCTCTAAAACTTTGTTGTAAAAAGGATTTTCCACATTAAAAATTCGAACTTTTATAAGTTGTTGAAATATAGTAGAGAAAGAATAAAAATTATAGTTTCAACCCCGTCATCTTACTTAGCAAGAAAGTCGATGAAGATCGGAAGAACCTTTAAATTAAAAGAACTCTAACATAATAATATTCATCATTTTTAAAAACTTGAAAGAGATACTACTATTTAAATATAATCTAAGCAATATTTATGTGACATTCATAATTCAGTTGTCATTAATTGATCAAGAATACACACGTAATACTCACATCAAGAAATTAATAATTAGTGAAAGAGAAAGTACAAAAAATTAAGAATTAGTTAAAGCAAAAAGGAGTCGATTTGAATTATTAAAGAATAGCATATAAATAAGAACCAATGGAAGAAAAAAATAAATACTAAAACCCTTCCCACATTAATAGGAAAAAAAAGATCTGAGAAGCTCTACGAGAAAGGCAAAAAAATTAATGCCTAAAGGAAGGTTCGAACCCGCATTGCGAGTGTGACTGACCACATCTTCTGCCAGCAGCACCTTTCACAACTTTGTTTACTGGGTGGCAAAGTTAATATATACTGATATCTTATACGTATATACATATATATACAAAGTTTTAACCGAAATCACTGGGTGCCGTGGCACCCCACCGTTACACGTAGATCCGCCCCTGGGTAAGATCATATTTGAAATTTGAGAGTCTTCTTTGATGTTAATCCTTGTTAATGGGTGGTTTATCGTGAATTTTAATTATTTTTTTCATCGATGATGTGTTTGTTTGTTCAAAACAGAGAATGAAGCCACAAAGATTGATTTGAGTTAAGCTAATAACTAACTAAACTAGTGATAGAGCTACGCAGACTTTCATTGATATATACCTTCAAAATAGTAATATATAAACCCTAGTTATGCTGAGATTAGTTGTATTATGTTGGGTATATTTGGTTTGGCGTATTAATGGTAGTTTTATCTTTAACTGTGTTTATCCATAGATTAATAACCCTTATATTGCTAATAGCCTAATACCATGGTTTGCTATGTATTAGTTATACATCATAGGCTGAACATCTTACCAAACAAGGGATTAAATAATACTGATACATAAATTATTTTTCTAATAAATGTGATTAAACAAGCCCTAATTCCTAAAGGGCTAAACTGTAACTAAATCAGCTTTAATTAATTTAACTAACTCCCAAGTCCCAATGAAAAACCAGGTACAACCTCCTATAACTCAAATCTGAATTGCATCATCACCTCTCCTCAAGAACTCCCATGTACAGCCTTGTTGCCTTTTTTGATCATATGTCTATCCACAATTTCTAACGAAGACTAGCAACATTGGTTGTTGGGACATAATAACATATTTTCAATTGGGAAACATGGAATGCATGATATAGAATAATGTGGAAGGCTTCTTTTGTCTGGTTTATTTTATTTGTTGTTGATTTTTTTCCCTGCTCTATTGTTCCTTCGTGTGTTTCATTCAAATGTGTTTTTTTCTCGATGTTTTTGTTGTATGTCCCTATTCATCCTCATGTGTTCTAACCTGGTTTAAGTATATGTCTTTGGTATGTTTTATTGATGTGGTGATACGGGAGAGCGCTTGATATGATTTGGTACAATTTAAGTCGAATATTCAGAGGTGTTGAAATCAGATTATCGTTAAATACTAATTTGATTGCATATTAGTGTTTATTTGATTTTAATCATTGAAATGGTTATGTCGGAGTAAAATGACTTAATTTGTAGGTAAATTATGACTTTTGATGGTTTCAAAAGGAAGTGGGTCGAAGCTTTTACTTCGTGGAAGAGGGGGCTAAAGGAGGCTCAGTACAATGAGTTCCATAAAATTTCTCTAACTTATTGATATCAAAATTCATTTTTATGTGTTGTTTGTTGGAAATTATGTAGGTTCTGACTTTGTAAGTGAACCAATAAAGTTGAGTCGAACAGAACAAGGATTTTATTTGAATCCTCGAAATAATCATTTAGATGTTTACACGAAGAGGGCTGCTTTACAAGTTTCCACATTTGTCGTCAGTCTCAAATCATACTCGGGTATTTATTCTTGATAGTTTTATTTCGTTTCTCATATTTGCTGTCCTTCGATATTTGTTTATTTATTGCTTTTGAGATTTAATTTTTTTTTCCACTTCTATTAGTTTTTAGTTCTAACTTTGGTTAGAATTTTACCTGTTGTTATTTTTATGTTCATTGTCAGGGGAAAATGAGATATTTGAATGTTCTGGGACTATTATAGAAAGTGTGGATAGTTATAGTATAATATTAACCATTGCAAGTCTCTTTAGGTGTTCCACGAGTGGAAATTCTATAGCGAATAATATCAAGGTTGGTGATTTATTTTTATCCCGTTGTCAAATTTGTCTAATAATTTCTTTAACCAAATTAGTATTTGTTAATCTCTTGATCATTGGTAATCCTCTTTATGTCATTTCTTACCAAATTATTGCTAGATTATTTGATAATTATAACTATTTATTTAGGTTATCGTGCACCTATTTGATGGAAGATCATTTGAGGGTCAAATCGAGTCATATGACCTCCACTATAATGTTGTTGCCGTAAAGATTCAATCAGACACACCACTTCCAATTGCATCCCTGGCTCATTTAAGCGATTCTATCACGATTGATCCGAGCCAGCTTCAGAGTACTGAGGATAAGTCATTTCAACTTCGTCCACATTCAAATTCATTTAATCTTATTCCTGGAGATATAGTTATTGCACTTGGACGTTTTTATGCGAAACCATATGATATCACGGCTGCTCCTGGTGAATTCTGGTTGGTGTTGTCATTTGACTTTTACTTTATTGCATACCAGATTGTCATGTTTGTTATTGAGACTTCTCTCTCAATTATTTTTATGGTTGATCCTTGTAGCATTGATCGCTGCAACGATGACTTTGAGTGTAAAGAGCTTCTCAAGGCGACTTGCTATATTTTGAGAGTAACTCTCTTTCACAATTTTTTAAAGAAATTCTCTCTCACATTTATCTCTTACTTTGGTAGTTAGTCACTTTGTTTATTTTGCTAATGAATACTCCCTTTTGTTCCAAATTCAAGAGTATCAATACTGTCTCATGAATCATAAATGCATGAATGTGATGTACCAAGAAATCAACGGTTCCTAATAAAAGCACTTCTCTCTAGGAGTGAGTAACTTTCTAATGGACTGTGACAAGCTAATAGCATCACTTAATATGAAATCGAGGGAGTATATTCTTAATTAATGACAAATGATATGTATGTTTTATCTATATCTATTGTCTGTTAGTTTTTCTAACATTGCTAATTTAGGGCTTTTTCGTTGTTATTGTAGTGCGGTATTGGGGGGCCACTTATTAACCTCTATGGAGAAGTCATTGGTATATGTTTTTATGATCCAGTCTCTTTTGCATTCTGGCCAATCAATATAGCTTCCATATGGTGGGAGCATTATAAGAAATATAGGTACGCTCCGGATCTTTGCCTTTATATAGTTTGCTTGATATGTCCATTTTTCTCTTTGCAATTGTCAGTAATGTGCTTGAATCTCATATCCGTAATGGACCTCTGTTTCAAATGTAATGAAGAAAAGTGGAGAGCGTATAGGCTTATAGAAAATCTAATTACAAATACCTCGTACTAATCTTTAGGTTTTATTTGTATCATAGTCAATCACGTCAACCTTCACTCGGGATGGAAGTAACTAACCTTTATGCAACTGACCTACAAATTCTGGAAACAATTATTTCAAAGTTCCCTGATGTCTTGAAAGGTGTCATTGTTGAAGAGGTATGCTCTATATTATTACAGTTTTTTTTGTGGAAAATCGTTCTTTTGATGGCAAGGGATAATTTCATAAACTGTTAATAGGTCATACCTGGTTCTTCTGCTGAATATGCACCCAATGATGTTATAATTCAGTTTGGTGGAAAAAGTATTCAGAGTTTCTTGGAGGTATATTACCTTTCTTGTTATTGTTATTAAAAGTGTATTTCATCGTGTTACTTAGATTCTTTATTGAGCTGGGGACAGAGAAGTATTCACTGTTCTCTTTTCCGCCTTGTTGGAGTCCTAATCACTTCTAATAGTGATTGTGGATTAGCTTGTTTATTATTACGGTTCAATACAAACTTACTAATTTTTCCTCAAGAGTAGGGCAATTGCTTCTTCACAAGTTTGTGATCTCCTTACGTTTGTATCGCGTGCTCTGTGAGAAACTGAGCATGTTCGTTAATCTTTTGTACTTGCTTTGTGTCTTATCATTGCAATGCAGGATGCAAACTGATTCTATTATGTGTGCTTTTTGTCATGTCATCAGCTATTCGAAAACATGTGGAATAATGTTGGAGAATCTGTGGAGTTGATTGTGATAAGAACAAGTCATGATGTTCCTGTACATCTTAGCATGGTGGTGGAGGAGTTCACGTCAGATAAATTATACAGGTATCGTTTTTTTCTTTCTTCGTGATGATGATTTACCTTCATTCTCAGTGTCTTATAAAATATTTGTTATTTCAGCTGGCCACTTTGGGAGGAACGATGACATTCAAGAATAGTTACATCTTAAGGGTTGCAGGTAATGGTTATATAATGCTTGGACTTCATAACATGTTTTGCCAGTTAAAGCTAATTTTGCGCTATATTTTTGGTGATGTTTGCAGATAGAGTAGTAAGCAGTTTGGCCCCAAAATACAATCCACTTTTTGGGAAACACTTCTTGCAATGGGATGTTCTCCAAGCATTTTGTTGCATTAGTATAACACCATAGAAAATCTAGTTAGTAGTTTACCAAATTATCTTATAGTAAGTAATTTTTGGCTTATCTATGTATTTATTGGTAAATACAAAAAGTATTGGCTTATGAGGTAAAATCAGTCAAAAAGAATCATAAGTTGGTCATCTTCAACTTATGATGGTATAGTTTCTAGACGTTTTTGATTTGATTTAAGCTTTTTGCTATTTTATCCGTAATATCTTTTGTAAATTACCTCTTTATTCTATTTTTATCGTTCATTTTAGTATTATATATTTATATTTTCCAATAATTTTAAGGAAGTTTAAGTCATTTTCATGAAAAGGAAAAAACGCATGAACTGATTAATTGTAAAATCAGTTCCTAACACCTAAAAAATGCTTGTCAATTATAGGAAACTGGCTATAGTTCTCTTCACCCAAACAAATAACAGAATTTTCCAAATTACAAGTTTCATCAATACTCAATTAGGTTATAAGAAGCTAACAAATAAAACTCACCACAATAAAGTGAGTAATAAAAAGAGAATGAAGTAGTGATTTAAAAATAGGAAAAATTATATAAATACTCAACTTAAAATATCATAATCTCTAAAATTTCCCTATTATTTAAAAAAACTACAAAAATTCTCTCTCGGATACACCCTTGTCCCCTCTCAAGCAATGAAAACTTGGTATTATGAAGTCAAATTTAAAATAAGGTCTTTGAAATTATTTCAAAACTTTATTGGTAGGTTATTTGGTTCCTTTATTCGCTCTTGAAAAGTTAGCAGGTTAAGTAATGCATTTAAATTAGGTGTACTCCAAATTGATTTAATCATTTTTAAAAAAATAAAAGTTAAACATTTAAAAGTTAGTACATAAGACAAACAATTGGAATAAATTACAATGTCATAGTTAATTATATACTAATAAAAGATGATTAACTATGCATAACTAATTTAGCTAGTTCTTTCTAGGTTTTTTGCGGAAGAGGAGAGGGTGGAGTACATGTACATGTAGTCATGAGTTTTTTGTTTTGTTTGGGTAATTTAGCTGCTCTATCAAAATTGTTTATTGCTCTTTTGTATACCAATTACGCGCACTATTATTTCACAGATCCACTTCATGAACACTACAAATTTATACCTCAAAAAACCCAACTGCATTTGCTTTTTTCAAAACCAAAATAAGCTGTATAGTAGCACACCTTTCAAAAATGACATCTAACTCATCATATTTGTTCCTACTTATAGAAAAAGAACAGGGTACTTCTTACAGAGGAATAGCACATTCATTTACAAATCTCAATGAATCAGTAAGAAAATAAGATAGATAACGAAAGGAATGTTAAAAAAAATGGTACGGGTACACTGATGTCACTTCTACTTTCTCCTCCTACTTGAATATTCTTCGGCTGATAGATTTGCCGACTCTAGTAGACAGTATCAACCACGGAATAATCCCCACCTGCAAGTGCATTAAACAAACTATTAAAATGTCATTCAACCAAAAGACAAACAACTTTGGTGTCTTAGGAAAAATGCAGGAGCTGCTGCTTTGATGTGATATGTATGTTGCACAAGTGCTGGCTCTACCTTCAGAGTGTCAAACCCAAGACCTACCCTCCCCCTTACAGGAATGCTCTATTTTCAGTCACTATTTCCCCTAAAAGAATAAATGACAGAAGAGAAACAATGGCGACTAATCATTACCATAACATTTTCATTGGCAGGACCTCCAGCTCGCCAAGACAACATCTTGCCTGCAGAAGTGGAAGAACAATAGATCAGTATGTCACAGGAAGATAACTATCTATGGAAACAAGAACAAGGATCTCCCTTAAAGTCGGTGAAAGCAATATATCATAAATCACAATGGAAGACGAGCAAAGCAAATTGGTAAATGGGTAAACAATATTTAAAGCATACATAATGGTCACAAAATGTCGTGTAGGTATGGCTACTACAGCTCACTAATCTAGGAATCAGAAGTATTACCAAAAGGCTGTACGAGCTGCTTAGATATGGAAGCCACAGGAATACGCCAAAACCAGATAATCAACAACAAGTATGTCAAGACCTGTGTGACTAAGGGGGGTAAATAAGCATCTTACAGCTTAAAGGAAGCTTGTAAAAATCACTAAGTGAATCCAATGCATACCTGAAAAATAGTTAGGCCTTTTGTGTATGAATCATGTGACAATTTCGCCTCTTTGTTGTGAATTTCTTGATCTGCATCAGAGGATGAGGACAAATTAAATTTATTGATAAGTTTCATCCAAATAGCATATGCTATAAAGAGAACACCAACAACAACAATAAGTTATATGCCTCAATCCCCAGCTGGTTGACGATAGTATGATTTATCCTCACTACCAATTTCACTTCATTTGGACCCGTTCCATTCCAGTCCAATATGTTAAGTTTTCTAACACTAAAAATTCTCTAGTTTGTACATTAAGCATACAAACATACCTAAACCTCAATATCAACTAGTTTGTATGTGCTGTAAAGACTGATGTGTAACTTACAAGTGAATAAGACAAAATGACGAGAAAGAAATATCAACATAGAGGAGAGCACTAGATAGGGAGGTGATATACTTTGGATCATAGCTAGTCGCATTACCAGACTAGAAAGCCACCTTCAAGTTTGAAAAGTAGTCTGTTACATAAATTTCCTCAATCTGGCAAACCTACATTAGTGATTTAAATCCATGATTTACCCATCCTGACTACCAAAGCTACTTGCTTGTAGATCTCAAGACCACTAATATTACTATCTCAGCATTCCTATCTCTGATTAACTTGTTTAAGTTCAACACAAGGCATCCCTATAGAGTCTTTTTATTATTATTTTCAAATTAAGGGAAGTGTATTTTTTCAGTAATAAATTGTGGATTTTTCTCTTCCTTCCTTTGGATCAATCCATTTGGTAGCATTGTAGCTTATGTTTTACAACTTCCAATATGAAGGATCGCAAATTGACAGCTTTTTCTCCTAGAAAAATCAGAATCCAAAACACAATGCCTTTCCATGAATGTCATCCAAAGAATTTACTTCTCTGAAGGAGCTATTCATGCTAAACTTGATGTTTGATCAAAGTATCCACAAAATTTGTGCTTATTAACAAGGAAGAGTCAGCATATTAATCTGTGCTTTGTATGTGCTTCTGCTTGAATATGTATGGTTACATAAAGCCAGTAATTTGCAAAAGACAAGCACTAACCACAACTTCTCATAAGTCTAACTATAAGGAGGAGACAAACTTGGTTTATTTAGTCCAGCTACTGGAAGAAAACTTCAACTATCAGAATATTGTAGAAATTTCCTGTTGAGGCGACTTTAAAGGTTGAGCTGTTTAAGTTCCTCATGGTAGGCATCTGCATTTGGTCCATGAGCTCCAACATTCACAGGCTCCAAACACACAGTCCTTTGAAAGGAGTACAGCCACTGAGACCCCTTTCACTGAGATCTCCCCAAAATATCAATTAGCTTGATATCTCTATGCAAGCTTAAATTCCTTCTATGCTAGAATAGGATAGGACAGGGCAATACTAAGAAGAAGTCATGTTCAGGTGAAAGAGTTAGTATGTGCACCTTGTTCCTCTACAATAAGCCTCAAAAAACAATTTTTTTACTCTTGCATTCAGCTCGATCCAGGCATTCAATAGCAAAAGTACTAAAAACGATTTGAATCATCATAACATTGGCAGTTTGGCACAGCCTAATGTGCTTCCAACTATTTCCAGGTCTTCATTCATCTCATGGTTCTCTAGTGATGGTAATCTGAGTACACTGGAGAAATTCACATTCATTTTGGAACTCTATCACAGAATGCTTGTTCTATGCTTAGTAATGCTATTGATAAAACATCATTAGCTCTCTCGAGGTGATTCTTTCCATCATAAATGTAATTTGGTGGGATGGGGCATAATGAATGTATCTCGTCTATATTAGAGGCAGTATAAATCTGGGCACAATCATGGAAGAAGAACCACTTTATTAAGTGGGTCAAGAAATTGTCCCTGGCAGCAAGTTAGTGGAGAAAAGACAGAAGACAAGTCCAATATTCCTTCCAAAAGTTACTATGTCAAGCCATGGCAGCACAGGCATGTCTATTCCAATAGTCATTAAAGCTGCAAACTTCTAATCATTTTGAGTCGAGGTTCAAAAGAGAAGATGAAAGTAGGACTCACAAATAATCTATCGCTCTACGAGCCATGAGGCCTACAACTATAGTGTTAGTCGATTCTAGATATGGATTACGAATACAGCAGGAACTATGCTAAAGAAGATAGAATACAAGCCATACTTTTTGCAAGTTCCTTCTCCTTGGCTGTAGCTAACCTCCTCAGTTTTGCAGCTTGTGCAAATGTTGAAGGCCTGAAATACACGTGAAGGCATAATCATATTTTCCATATCATAGAACTTCCATAATGACAAGATCAGTTTTATTTATTATATGAAAAGAGAAAATTATCGTGTAGTCTCTTGAAGACTCCACTTCCTATTTTAATTACCTGTTACTAACTTATCAATAAGTACTTATCTATCAAGTATAACTACAGTAAGTAACTCTACTAACAGGGATATTTGAAAAATCACAACAAAGAAAACATAACGAAATTTTGTTTAGGATACTTTGACGTACAAAGAAAAGATGAATAGTTATGACCAATACTACATGTGAGTTGTGGCCTAACAGTCACTGAAACTGTGACGGACAGTACAATTTCAGGATTCAAATCCTAGCAAAGACAAAAACGACTAGGCGACCTTTTCATATGTCTAAACCTTGGTAGACAAAGTTACCACGTACTTGTGCTAGTGGTAGACGAGATAGCAGGTGCCTAGTTGATTAATTGTGGTAGATAGCAGGTGCCTAGTTGATTAATTGAGGTATGAGCTCAAGTTGGCCCAAACACCATCATGCATCATTGTCAAAAAATTGTGAAGCTCACTTACTGTGACAAGGCACTTGCCTCCTTTAGCAGCTGTTTGATTTCTGCGCGCAACTGCATATCTTCTGAACTCGTAGAACCTTTCTGAAAAATTTAACATGTCATATCATAAAACAAAATCAAAATCAATGGCGAACCAGGAAAGTATTCACTAACACATTAAAATATCTATAATTGAATAGAACAAAGCGAATTGGCTCAAGTCCTCCACATTGAATTAATCAATCATTGAAACAGCGATGGAGATTTAAAAGCAACTATTCCCCCAAATCAAAACTAAGATTAAAACATCTATGAAATTCATATAGATTCATTGTGGAATTAACGTAAACCGAAAATTAACATCAGAAATGATGAGAAACTAACCTTTTTATTGATTTCGAAAAGGCGAGAAAGGAACTGCAAAGCTAAGACTATGATGAATATCATCGGCGCGGCTACCGATCTCTCTAAGTTCGCCGTTGATTCTTCCATTTTCGTCTCTGCTGATTTTCCGTCCGAACCGCTCTTTTCTGCTAATCTATTCAGGATTTTCCGATCTGTATGACCGTATCAGCTTCGTCTTCGTCTCCTTTGGGACCAATATGAACTTGGACTCTCCAGTTTTTTTTTTAATCTTTCTCTCTAATTCTCCTTTTCTTTTTTTAAAAAAGGATAAAAAAAAAATTATCAAAAATATTTGAAACTAAAGTAATTATGCTCCTCGTTTTTTTCTTTTTATATATATAAAAACTAGATATGCACGGGCCCAATAATATAAATGATATGTTTTGGGGCTAATAACCGAGTTTTTGAAGCGATTGTTTGTGTGGATAAAGGAATAAGCTTTTTTTTTCACAAATTTGTACTTTCTTTTACGCTATTTAAGGCATAATAAGACTACCCACATACAATATTTTTGAAATATTTTATGTTGTCAATTATCATGATTTATAGTATTTTTATGATAGATTCACTTCAAGAATCAGTGAAATTTTTTGTATTTTTTTTTCAAAACATATTTTATATTGTCAATTATCATGATTTATAGTATTTTTACGCAACTTTTAAATATAAAATAAAATAAAAAATAAAACAAATAAATTAAAATGGACCCAATATATGTTATTTTTGTTGTCTCAATTTATGTGACACAAATGAAATTTGGAGAGTCATCCGAATTTTCATATTTTGTTTTAAAATATTTTAAGTTATTAATTATTGTGATTTATGATATTTTTATGTAACTTTCAAATAACATACATTATTGGTCACTTTGTCCTAATTTATGTGATATAGATAAAATTACAAAATTAACCCTTTTAAAATGTCTTTTAGATATTTTAAGTTGTTATTAATTATTATTTATAATACTTTTTTGGTAATTTTAAAATGATATGTGTTATTTTTTCTGTTCCAATATATGTGAGCCTGATAGAATTCTGAGAGTCAACGTATTGTATTATATAGCTTTTAAATATTTTAAATTGGTAATTATTGTAATTTTTAATGCTTTTTAAGTCATTTGTAAATGATATATGTTGCTTCCTTGATTGAGACTTTTCCATTTGTGACACATATATATAGATATTTGGTGCCCGTGCCAGCACGGGTCCAATAAATATTAATTATTTTTGTTTTAATTTATGTGATATAATATGGAATTTGAAGATCAGTCGATCTTTTATATGTTTTCTTAAAAATATATTTGAAGTTATTAAATTGTTGTGATTTATAGTATTTTTGCGTTAGTTTTGAATAATATAGGTTACTCATGTTTCAATTCACATGAATAATCATAAATATTTTCAGTTGTTAATTTATTGTGAACTCTATAAATTTTGACGTTATTTTCAAATAGTACATGTTTCTTATTCTATTCCAATTAGTCAACCAAATTTCTTATATGATTTAAAAATATTTTTAATTGCTAATTATTGTGATTTATAGTATCTTTTATGTAACTTTTAATAATATATAATTTGTTCAAATTCATATGGCAGTGATAAGATTTCAAGAGTCAACACAATAAAAATTTAAATTTTTAAAAAAGTTGTACCTCTAATATATTTTGTAGCTAAAATATACTCTCTCCGTCCACTTGTATTTGTCATGTTGCGCTTTTTGAAAGTCCATTTGACTATTTTTCAAAGTTAAATCAGATTGTATTAATTCGATATTTTTTTTGAAAAAAAATAAAATATGCAAAATCTATACAAAAAGTACTATAAATTGTAATTTTTTGCCTATGAATATGATGAAAAAACACATTATAAAATATTAGTTAAAATTCTTATAGTTTGACTCTAAAAAGGAAATCATAACAATTAAAAGTACATAGAGAGAGTAATAAATAGGTAATTAAATTTCAAGAAGTTTAAAATAAAAGGTTGGAAAAAATAATTAGATAGACAACATATATTGAAAATTGAAAACATATAAATAATAAATGGACCCAGATGAGGTCAAACTTTTTGGCTAATAAAGTAGTAGGTAATTAATGGTGTTAAATTGTCCAATAATATAAATTTTAAAGGTACAACCATAAAAGAAGAATGTACAACACTATGAAGCACATATCATCCAACACTTGTCATGTGCTAAATAGTAGATATTCCCACTTATTATATATAGTAATACACTTTTAAGTTATAACTAGTCAATATAACAATTAGTCATAAAAGTGGCCTGATTTCTTAATAATTAATTTTTTATAGTATATTTTACTTCTCTTTATAATAATAAAACAATGACATTCATTATACCAATACATGTGTAAATTGCTCTTTATAATATTCATAGTAAAATATTGTGTAACATTATTTTGTTTTATTTGTTTTTACTGATTGATAGTAGGTTTTACATTGCTTTCTTTGTTAGTACTCTTAGTGGTGAAGTCACGTGGTAGTCAGGGTGTCCAATTGAACATCCCTTGCGTCGAAAAAAATATTGTATATACAAGTTAAATGATACATATAATGATTAATAACGTATTTTGAACATTTTTAGCGTAACAAGCTATTGTACCCCAATGGTTTCACCTCCTTGGAAAGAGAAAGTGTTTGTGTGTTTGAATCTCACTAGTTTTACTTTTTGAAAAGAATTTTTATAGTGTTATTTGGACACCCTTTGTGAAATTTCTGACTTTGTCCCTAAGTACTCCTTAGTTGTTATGTTTTCTAAATAGTTCTCTTCTTCTTTGTACTTTGATTTGCTAAATTCCTAGCTCTGCTCTTGAGTACTCCTTAGTTGCTATGTATTATAAAGAGTTCTCTTCTTCTTTGTACTTTTATTTGCTACTCTTGAAGGTCTTTTTAAAGCAATCTTCATGAAATATTAATAACCTTTGTGAAATTCTTGGCTCCGTCCCTGAGTACTCCTTAGTTGCTATGTTTACTAAAGAGTTCTCTTCTTCTTTGTACTTTTATTTGGTGTTTATTGCCATATGATATTTATTGTGTTTCGGTTACGATATCTTATTGTTGAATGTACACTGCTTTTCTTATGTAACTACTATGCTTTCTTCATCATTTTCTTCTTCTCTTACTTAAGTTTGATGCACTTGAAGCGAGGGTCTTTCAGAAACAATATTTCTACTCTATTCGATAGTAACAAGGTATGTGTACATCCTACCCACCTAAACCTCACTTAATAAAATTTCACGGGATATATTATTGTAATCCTACCTCTTATAACATAATTGCTCACACATCTCTCTCAACGGTTTTTTTTTTCCAATTACAAGAATGAAAATGAGACAAAAATATCTTATTGACTTTTTTTCTTAAAAATAATTGCAAGAAGAAACTAAAGAAGAGATTCTTTCATCTCGTGAATTGACCAAATCACCCTCCCACTCGCGATCCGTCATCAATGATTCCATTTGTCTAGATTTGTTTAATATACCCACGCCGCCCCTTCACAGAACCGTCTCGTCATTCCACCACTAAACCACTACACGTGTGTGCTAAATTACCAAAAACCCCAAACTCCCAAGATCCCTCCACGTGTCCGTAAACTTCCTCAATCATTCCCCATCAACGGCCAGGATCCTCCCTCTGAGAAACACAGAGAAAACACAACGCCCAAAACCCAAAATATCTCAAAAGAGAAGAGCACTATATCCAATTACACACATTCACACGGATCGATGACGTGGCAAAAGAATTTTCGAAATCCCGCTCAAATCATCTCCGATTCGATTTTTTAGAGGCAAAATTCTTTTAGAGTCCCTCAGCGCGAAGAGCCCTTGTTATCTCTCTCTCTCCTTCATATAGAGCCCTTTCCCACTCACAACTCAACACACACAAAGCAACGCACCAAATCCACACAAACGAATAATATCTCTCTGTTTCTACTCTCTCTAGAGGTAAACCCTACGGCGCTTTACTCACTGACTCGGTCGAGTTTTTACCCTTTTCCGCCGGTTCAGCACCGATTCTCAACGGTTTTCGTGTTTTCGTTGCAGGTTTCATCATGAAAGGAGCTAAATCAAAGGCTAAAGCTGAAACCAAGTGAGTTTGACTCTGTTTTAGTTATAATTTTGATTCAATTCGTGTTTACGGTTTCAGATCTAGATTTTTGTGGTGTTTCTAAGTGAGAATTTGTTCGATTCGTGTTGTTAAAATTTGATGAATTGTTACAGGCTTGGTGTAAGGAAGAAGGCTACTGAGAGTAAGAAAGCGAAGAACGCTGCTAAGGATCCAAACAAGCCTAAGAGGCCTCCAAGTGCCTTCTTCGTTTTCATGTATTTATCTAATCGCTGTGTGTTTTATGATTTATGCGTTTTAAGTGTTTAAGGCAGATATACTGAACGGTGTTCGTTTGTTTTGATGAATGAAGGGAGGAGTTCAGGAAGACCTACAAGGAGAAGCACCCAAACAACAAATCTGTTGCTGTTGTGAGTAGTTTACCCTAAGTAGATCCCGATTTCCAGCAGCATCTGTCGGTTTTTGTGTTTTGACCTTTTGCTTAATTGATTTTTGTTCACTGAATCGTAGGTTGGCAAAGCTGGTGGAGACAAGTGGAAACAGTTGTCAGATGAAGTGAGTATAAGCCTCAATCATATACAGAAAAGTTCTATTCAAATTGACTTTTGACTTAATGCGTTTTGTCTTCAATCGAATTATGTACTGAAGTTCAGCTTTGTTTGTTAACTTGTTTTAGGAGAAAGCACCCTACCAAGCCAAGGCTGAGAAGAGGAAGGCTGAGTACCAAAAGAACATGGATGCATATAACAAAAAACTGGTAAATACTATATTCTTACTAATGTAACCATAGTGTGTTCATGCTCTGCTTTTTTTCGTTTTTAATTTTTAACTTTTAATTTTAATCTGATGCAACACAGGCTGCTGGTGATGCTGATGATGAGGAATCTGACAAGTCCAAGTCTGAGGTACATGATGATGATGAGGACGATGATGGAAGTGAAGAGGTTTGTATTTATGAGTCTAATAATCATCTATTAGTTTGATGATTTTGTAGTCTTATTGATGACTGTTAATCATGCTTTCACAGGAGGATGATGATTAAACAATCAGTAGGCTGTTGAAATCCAGAAAATGGTGGAGAAGTTCATGTAGGAATTGCTATCAGTCCTTCCCTTGATAAATAGATGCCCTCTTTTTTACATTTTTTTTAGTTTTTGTCCTTTGGGGGTTTAGTTTGGACAGAAAGTGAAATTCAGATGACTTGCCTTGAAAGCTCAAGTAGTTTATGTAATTTCTCTATTATGTTGGTGTTAATGAAAAATTCAGCTTGGGAATTCCTTTTGTTGCTAGTATACATTTCAGTTGATTATGCTAATGGTTTGCTGCAAAATATCTTTATTGTTTTCGTTTTGTTGTATTGTTTCAACGGTAACTTTCTGCTAATTTTCTTTATGGTGTTTGGGTCCCGATCTGATTCTCTTCAAGTCTCCGTTTCCATGTGAGTCCACATTGTTGTACAATAGGAAATTGAGTACTATAGTCGATTTGAACATGTGGTTATTAATTTAACACTCTGATTCTTCAAGAATGGAGTTATCTAGCTGTGAATTAACGTGTGACAGATAGAATGTAATATATTAAAGTCCATTTGAGTCTTAGCATTAAGATATTCCATTTCTTGTGCAGTGGTTCAAGTGTATTGTTGCTTGTATCGTTCCTTTTGGCATATTGGTTCATTTCCTTATCGTATCCTTCTCAGTTGACCAATTATTCGTATTATAGTCTTCTCTCCAATATGATGACAAATGTTCATCTAGTTGGTGTATTAATTGAATATCGAGTCCATCCAAATGATCGGGAACTCGAGGGAAAGAAAATGACATCTTCAATAAAACAATTTCTTAGAAGCATCAGTCCCTGTATCGTTAAATTAAATCTGCATCCATACTGGCATGTCCAAGACTTGTATACAAATATGTAATTCTCTTACTGTCCTCCCTTTTTCTCAACACAAACAGATCTCTCTTCCCATTTTACTTGGGGATTGAATAGACACGTCTAAGAGGTACTCCATTTGCTGCAAACTTGAGAAAGCCTAGAGGGAGTGAATGATTCTGCTTTCGCCTTCTTGCCATACTAGTGTTGATCACCTTTCACTATCCCACTGAAAATAGTGAACTACAGCAATTCAAACATGAAATCTGATGCAAGTTCTTCTAAATGCATGTCTTCAATAATATGGATATCAGATTGTATTGACTATTGAGCTGCAAATACGAATACATTAATAACCTTCAATTTACATAAGAGGCATCAACATAACTTCATACTGGGAAACACTGTCTACCCTCCTAACAACTGTCATCTCTGTTAACGAATCATATCAAACGTTGTGTGCCATGTACATATAATAAATAGAAGAAAGAAGAAAAGAAAATCTCAAACTCCAAGTCTCATAGAAAGGAATAAATAGGTAATATCCAGAATAATACTCAATTGTAATTTACTATACATTTCAAGCAAAACATTTTTGTGTGGAGTGAAGCAATCACGAATTTGCTTTGTCATTTCCAGAAAATCGCAACACCTCTTTAGCCATGGAAGAAAATGACTTGGCTTGGTCCTGCATCTCAGCACTTCTAATGTTGATGCCCTGCACATATAGAAATTCACAAAACTTCAGTACCTTCTCTGTTCTGCTTTCTTCTATATTAGATAAGTTAAAACATAGAGAAGCAGCCTTATAAGCAATATTCCCTTTCGCCATACAAAATCATGTAGGGTAAACATAGTTTTGAAAATATGTCCACCATGAGTAATGAGAGTCACCATATAGTACCTGCAACTTCTTCAGATTTTCACTGAGCTTTGACTTTGCTGCCTCTGCAGCACTGGGTTCCTGCAATCATTGTAGGAAAATTTACTTACATTGTTAGCTTGCCAACATCTCAGTCAAATTACTAAAATAGTTGAAATAAGGATGATCGTTGGGGGTTACTGGCTTACTGCCCCAACAGTTAGGAAGTTAAAGGTACGTCAAGTGATAAACATTGTTTATTTCTCAACAAATATATTTTTTTCACTTCTATTTTCAATTAGACAAAACACATTTAATGCCCTTGCTTCCCCTTCCTCGAGCCAAATAGACTGTGAATGCAGGAAAGAGAACTTACAGCTGAAGCAGTATACCCATATCTTTTCTTAATTTGACCAACAGTATCTGCCTTGCCATCTTGTGGTGCATCATTTATCGGGGCTTTATTGTTTTTGACCTTCATGGGCATAAACTTTCCTGTAAAAAGAAGAGCAATGATTTCTAAATGAAAAATGATATAGAACTACTGGTCATTCAGCGCCGTTATTAAGTGTAGTAGAAAAGCCATCTAAAAGAAGATGGGAAAACTGAACAACTGGTGAATGGAGATTCGTGAGACAGCATTAATATTATTTGGTTGAAAGCTGAAAGCGTTGATAACGCTTCTAAGCATATTAAAAAAAGGCAAATAAAAGATCGATGGAAAACCTAAAACTAATAAATGTAGACTCTTGAGACGGTGAGACTGCATTATCATTACACTGCAGAAAGCTAAGAGTGCCGATAACTATCAACTTCTTTACTCTAATAACTTACCTTTCAGAGCCTGAAATGTATTTGTAAGGTTCTGCTTGTTGAGTACTGCTACCATTGGATTTCCCTTCTGTTTCTCTTCTGGATCTTCAATTTCAATGTCATCTTTAAGGGAAAACAGAAAGTTAGCAGCAGGTAGTTGTATAGTTTGAAAAAGCAAAAAAGATCTTCTTGAAGGGAAAACTATGAGCAACTCTATAATGTAATGCTCTCCAAACTTTTATCAACCAGAACTTTTCATGAAAATATGAAAATCAGTTCATAAATTGCAACTCTTTTAGGTTGTTATTTCTTTACTGTTCCCACTTCCACTTTCTTCTGCGTCTGATTTTCAGTGTAGTCTGAGAAGAGCATTATGCAGGCCCTTATCATGTCGTTGCCAGGTATTCAGTTCAATGGAAGAAGTGAATGATGAAGTAGCGGACAACCATTACAAGAGATAAACAATACCTATATCCAAGTCAGCATCCTTTTCGTTCCTGCTTAACTTCTCTTCACTGTGTGTGAGTGATGGAAAGTTGTCAGCTGAAAATATTGCAGACATCTCTTCAATACTTACTCTTGCATTTTCAACTTCGGCGTCAGGCACATTGTTTGCTTTATTTCCCTTGGCATCTTTGAAAACAGATCCAAAAATTCCCTATAGTCAAGAAAGTCAAAGAAATTATTTAATAATGAACTGAAGGTTAACTTAAAATTTCAGAGTTAGGAGAACCCCAACCTTTTTTTTTTCTTTTTGGATGATGGGTGCAGAGATCTTCCCTGGTTCAACCACTAGATCTCTATCGTAAACATGGGAAGCAAAGTCCAGGAACCTATCATGCAGCAATACTATGAATTGCAGGTGATACTGTATTTCTTATAAAATAATTGAATTCTCAGTGGGAAGTGAAGGAGGTGGGGGATGCAACTATGTTCGATTATTCCTTCACAGGAATAAGCCAAAAAGAAAGTAGGCTGTCAAATGAAAAAAAAAAAGATTTGGTTGCTGAAACATTTGTCACCTGAAGGTGTCATTTTGCAAGGAAACTGAGACGAAGAACATTTCTTGATCCCTGTCAACCTAGACATAAATAATTTTTTGAGTTTAAGTTAGAACTTAAGGTATATAAACCTCATAAAAAAAAAAAGCCCAAAGTGTCGGTGCAATACCACTATGAGTTCACCAGTTTTTGACGCGCATACTGAATGGTCAGGTATGGTGTTTGCCTTCGGCGGTGAAAGTACAAGGCCTCTAACTGAAGTTTCCTTTAGAAGGGACAACTCTGGAAGAGACCTGAAGTTTTACAGAATAAATTCAGCAGGATGTATATAATTTCCCCCCTTCAGTGAAAACATATAACTAAGGAACTGAGGGAGAAAAACAACAAGTGCAATTTAGACACCACAAGCTTCTAGTGTGCACTCACAACAAACCCAGTCTAATCTCATGCGTGGGGGGGTCTCTGGAAGGGTAGAGTGTACGTAGAACTTATCTCTACCTTGAGAAGGTATAGATATGTTTTTGATAGACCCTCGACTCAAGGAAAGATGTAAAAGAAAGCAGTAGCAACAAGCAGAAACAACAACAAGATAGTACAATAATCGAGGCTAAAGAAATACAAGAATAATACTAATACTCTGGGAATGGGATAGCAATACACCCAACTACCTACGAACCTTCTACCCTAATTATCGACCTCCACACCTTCCTTTCAAGGGTTATGTCCACGGTGAGATGAAGTTGTACCATGTCCTGCTTAATCACCTCACTCCGATACTTCTTAGGCCTACATCTACCCCTCCTCAACCTCAGTACGGCCAACCTCTTGCACCTCCTTACCGAGTCATCTGCACATGCCTGAACCACCTCAACTTCACTTCCCGCATCTTATCCTCCATGGGAGCCACTCCCACCTTGGCCCCAATGTCATCATTCCTAATCTTCTCTCTCCTGATATGCCCAGACATCCATTTCAACATCCTTATCTTCGTTACACACTCCACCCCATATAACATAGTCAGTCTAACCACTACTTTGTAGAACTTACCTCTAAGTCTCGACGAGGTAAGTCTCTAGTGGCACTCATATCTTACATTTAAATGCACTTTGTGGCTTACCCTACAGGACTTCAGAAAAGGATATGATAGAAACACAAACTAATCAGCTCTCTTTTGAAGAGGCAAAATCTACATGTTTTCAAAAATTATATTCTTGTTCCCGAGACAAGATCAATGGTTTAGATATCTAGTATCTAGTATGCCGTAGTATGCTTTTGAACTAGAACCGAGACTACACATTTCTAAGCCAGTAAAAACTTGTATGATCCATGAGAGAATCAACAATTAAAGGAGTAGTTCATGATAATATTACCGAGCAGAATAATTCTCATATATATTTGGTTACACAATAGAAGAAACATCACCTAATCTCAATCTTTCCATTCGAGAAGAGAAGCATAAGGCCGGCCTCAGGTGTGTCAAATGTTGATGCCCAGCAACACAGAGAGGAATGAAACTTCTTTTTGTAGTATACTTTCTTAATACCCTGTATATATCAAGCAAATAGAAGAGATGGATAGTGCGCTAGTTTTATATAAGCACAAACAAGACAAATAGACACATACCTGAATAATATGCAATAAGGAATAGACATACACAGCTTTTTCAGAACAAATCAATACTAATGGTTGCTTTGATGCAATATTATCCGAATTCCCCTTAATCATGTCTATACCATCTAAAATGCTTAATCCTCGACCAGACATTTCTTGTCCATCTGCACCAAATGTAGAGAAAAGGAAAATACATGAATGTTTGTTAGTTTTAAGCGTTCATGAGAAGTTTTTCCGAGAAATTAACAGATTCTATAAATAATGGTGAAATACCCAAAATCTGCATAAATAAAGCTCTGGAAGGTTTCTTTGGATGAACACTGGAAGGGCTTAGTATATTTCCTGTTTCTGTCTCAAGGGCCAAGATTGATGAATCCTTAGTCGCTACCACTAAGATATTCTTGTCGAATCCATGCAAGCTACACGTGTTGAACTGCATAGAGATGACACCTGCACAGAGTTCACTGGCAATATGTGTTTGATACAGTATGGTCTTGCTGTCAGAATCAATTAATACCACCTGCATACCACAAATTATGGGATTTCAAACACTCAATCTTTTAATATAAACAGTCGACTTGAAAAGCATCTTCAAAATGTCACATACTCCCCCTTATACAATCACAGGAAAACAGGTCACTGGGAACTTTGTATCTCAAGGGTCAGAGTTACTAGAGCCTTATAAAATGTGTGTGTAACACCAAGCTGCTTTCCAGGCTCCTTCTTACTAGAGAACCACCATATTAAACAGAATTAACAATAACATTTAACAAAAAATTCTGAGATATACAGTTCAAGTTCTGCACATATCCTACAAACTTACTGTAGCGGCATTA
This sequence comes from Solanum acaule, assembly GCA_036250505.1. Lineage (NCBI taxonomy): Eukaryota > Viridiplantae > Streptophyta > Magnoliopsida > Solanales > Solanaceae > Solanum > Solanum acaule. The sequence continues at coordinate 311 of JAJOOR010008513.1, read as the reverse complement.
TTCCCAAATGATTGAGACCAACATTTGTGTTGGAAGGAGAAGGGTGCAGTACTGAAGTGCTTGAAAACCTAAAGGAATAAAATGAATGATGTATAGCAGGAGGAAAAATAGAAGCAGAAGCTTACATATCCTTGGTCAGAACCAACAGCAAAATACTTAGAATCCTCACTGGTACTTATAGAAAGTACAGCTCCATTAACTTTAACAAGCTTAATGCTCTGGATTGGGTTGCTTCCTTTCTTTGAACCTACTGGAGTTGGGTGAATAAGTCAACAATTCATTCTTTTTGCTGATTCTTGAAACATTTGCTT
>JAJOOR010008512.1:0-54653 GCA_036250505.1 Solanum acaule | reverse complement strand
CCCAGTGTTATGTATCTCATTACACACTCCCTCCATTTAAAAAATGTGAATTGTTGAGCCCCTTTTCATAGTTCAAAATAAGTGAATTGTTCAAAGTTCAAGAGAAATGTTTGAAGTTGTTTTATTTTTTGCCCCTCATTTATATCTTTTATGTAATAATTTCAAGAGAGTTAATTGCTTATATTCATGATTTTACTTTGAATTATTTTTACTTTCAAGAATAATTTGAGAATAACTAAAAGCGCAAAAGTGGAAAATGGTGTTTACTTTATGTCCTATTTTTTTTTTCTTAGTGAGTGTGCATTGCCTTAACAATTAACTTTTGAAATGGAGCAAGTATCAGAAACAAATAACAAAATTTAATGTATATCATTAATGAATGTATTAATTTTGACCACTTTGATGCTAATCATTAATATCACATTATGCATACTAGTCTCTGGGAACGTGCATTTTGTCCAATGTCAACATATACAATTTTAAAAATAATACAAATAATATTAATAAACATGTAATAATGACTAATTAAAATTTTAAAAGTAAAGTACAATAATTTGTAGCTATATATAATAATTTTGAATTAATTTGACCTTTTTCTTGTGCAGTTTTTATGATATATGTTTTCACGTCTTTTGATATTTCAACAACAAATAGTTCGAATATGAACATGAGCAACATGATCAGTTATGTTTGCAAATGCTTCGATTCTTAAAGTTTGTATCTTGTCTTAAGAAATTGTAGCAGTCTTCTTTTATAAAGTCTCATACTCTACTATATTATTGTCAATTTCATGGCTCAACACGTTTAAAAAAATAAAAATTCTTGTGATAGAGATAATTAATTAATAATTAGTGATATCAGAAAAATTTAATCAATAATACATATATATAAATCATAGTTGTACATACATGCATCCTTTGTTTAATTCAAGATTATTATATTATATATATAAATCATAGTTGTTGTACATACTATAAGCAGCAGTTCAAGATTATAAATTATAATACATGTGAATTTGACATAATAATTTTAGTAAACCTTTTTAAATATAATCATAATGTATAAAATATAACAAAATCTATCACAGTGTGTAAGTATTCCTAAGAAAAGGAAAAAAAGTTCAAAGGACTAATAATTGTAGCTACAGTTTATTTCTTTCATACTTTACATAAATCTTAATCTTAGACATATGTTACATTTTTCTACATATTATATTATATTTTTGTAAAATAATAATTATCAGAAAATGAGTACTCGATATTGTGATTGAGAAGTGAAGAATACACAACTGCAAATTTAAATATGAAATGTAGAGAAACAAATAAGAATTAGTTAGCGAAAAAAATTCAAAAAATTGGCTATATATGTATATATATGTAACAAAATTCTCTATTCCAACATTAATCCACAAAATTCATGGTTTTTTCTCTCCTTTCTTTCCCATCAAAATGATCCGTATATATTTGATTATATAGATGATTATGGTCTTTAATTATGGCTTTAATTCAATGTTAACTCTTCACAATCTTTATATTTATGTTAACTCTTCACATTCTATATTTTAATAGTAATGATTGACAATTTTAGTAGATGAAAGCAATCTTTTTATATGTTTTTAATGAAAAACTAACTTTTCAAATTCTTCAACTAATAATTAATATATAATAACTAATAATATATGATTTTTAGAAAAAGTACTTAGTATATGGGTAAAATGGTATTTCAACTTTACACTATGGAGATTTCCACTTTAGTAATATATATATATATAATGATATAGAAAATGAAAATAACTATTCATATTCCAAAGCTGAAGAGAGTCTATGCATTAGAAAACTGAAAATATTTAATCTAATACGGAAAACTAACTAAATGCTTTGGAAACAAAAAATAATATAAGGTTTAGATAGCTGAAGTTGTATGGTTGCTGGAAAATGGGATTGAGCCATTGAAGAGACATAACTCATAGTAATTGATGAATAAGAAAATAACTTTTGAGTTGGATTAATAATTAATTAATATATATAATTTATAATATTTTTAGATAGTGTAGGGGGTAAAATGGTATTTCAACTTTATACTTTGGAGCTTCCCACTTTTAGTAATGTATGTATATGTATGATGGTAATATATGTACACTTTTTCAACAAACAAGTTTAACATCTATATGGACTAATAAATGTTTTTCATTAGGATTGACTCATCATTAAATTAAATTACCCCAATAAAAGAACTTAGAAATTCAAAAAATAAGACCATTTATTTTAGAGGAAAATCTAATTAATGGCCAATTGACCATTTTGGGAAAAATCTAAAAAAGAGAGATAGTATTCAATGACCCTTTTTTAATTCTAGTTCTATAAATTGATCTCTTAAATTTAAAGGAAACCACACCACCATTTTCATTACCCCTTTTCACTTCACTTAGCTGATATGTGATAACAACCGCCGGCGCATCACCAAATATAACCTCCCAGCTTCACCATCAACCAGTCATAAGCTTGATCAAGTTTCATCTGAACAAGCTTCTTCATCCCTTATCAGAAAGCGAAAGAGAACTGCGACATTGAAAAGGATACAACTATGTATCTAGGTGGTCAAATGGGGAGCACATCTCATCTTCAGGCGTGGCAAATAATCAATTACATAATTTCAAAAATAAAAAATCTCTGCCATTTTGAAAAGAGATTATGTTTGTCATTATTTGGAATTGAATGATATGATAAAGTTGTTGGGAGAGTTCACACATATGACTCTGAAGGAAAATACAGAAGAAGCATGTCTACAAATACAATTTTCATTTCCTCGTCTGCTCCTGCAAATTTGGTAATATTTACATGTGTCCGAAAAATGCTAAAAAATCCATGTTGATGAATTTATTCAAAAAATTGTTAATTCATTAAGAATGTTGCCTGCACCTGCTTCAAATGTATATATATTCTTATGATATAAGAGTTTTACAAGTTTCTCAAAATGGTTGTTCTGATTGATGATCAGTTGTATAAGTTTTGTCTGAGTGGTTTATGGTCTGTAGTAGAGTCCGATGGGATTCCTTCTCATTTTCCACGATGATTGAGTTCTTTTTGCAATTACTCTACTACAAAAAACTGAATCACCATGGCAAAAATGAGAAGAGGCCCTATCAGAATCTACTGCAAGCCATAAACCACTCTGGCAAAACCTATACAACTCATCATCAATCCAACAGTTGTTTTGAGAAGTTTGCAAAACTCTGATACCATAGGAATATATGAATTCAAAGCTGGTGCAGGTAAGGTTCTTAAAAAATTGAAAAAATTATGAATAAATTTATCAACAATTAATTTTTTACCGTTATCTAGACACATATCAAGAGTTACTAAATCTGTAGGAGTAGTCAAAGAAATGAAAAATCGTATGTGTTGACATGTTTCTACACTATTTTCCTTCGGAGTCATATGTGTGAACTCCCAACAACATATTGAAGAAAACTAGGGGTGTCAGAATGAGCCCAAATATAGACAACATGTCCAACCCCTCCAGAATTTTATGGGTTGGGCTTAATGTCAACCCATCCAAGCATTAACCCATTTTAAAAGAATCTTCAATTGAATCCAATTTAATCTCCAATTTAAACCCGTTATATGACTTTTTATTTGCATTGATTTAATATATATTCCCATATTGAAGGTATGAATTACCTAGAAACCATGCTTGGTCACTATACAAGAAGAAATCGTAATGCTCGATACTTAATCCATCCTATCCCCGCTCAACAATGTAGTTAGGGTGTTATTTATCATAGGCGATTAGAGGTCGGGAGACCATGATCATTCATTTAACCCTGTGAATCAATAACTAGATAATCAAATAAGTTGATGAAATTGATGCTAAACATGATTGTTAGTTAAATTATAATTCTAGATCGATTCATTCGTTGATTGTGTAAACATCTATCTTTTCTTAGTTAATTGCTTTTTAGTTATTTCATCTTTATTTTTAGTTTAGTTAATATATTCATCTTTTGAAATCCTCCCCTTAAATAAATAATTATAATTAATATAATTTAGTAAGAATAATTAATTGACAAGTCATTTGGGTTCGATAATCCGGTTCTTTTAAGAGCCACTATATTACTTGTGTGACCGTGTACACTTGCGTGTGCAATTGGGAGCAACACCAGGCCAAAGGTTCTCTTGGGTCCAGAAATTGTTCTTGAGTGCCAGTCCTTCCCAGGGTGTAGGCTCGGGGCGTGAAAAACTTGATATCAGAGCACGAAGTTCAAGAGTCCTAGGGTTTCTATGAAGCCGTGTCTGTAGAATCGTAGTTATCGGTTTGAAGCGCGCTATATCTATAAGTAGGAGGTTGCAACATTTAGGAATTTCCTTCAGTTCTTTCATACTCATTTCGTGCGACAGAGTGTATCTCTATAAAAGTTTCTTCTAACTCATGCTTGTGCGTGTCTTTCAGATCATGCCTCCACAAAAAGCTATCACAGGTCGTCCTGCTAGGCGTAACGTTGAAGAGCAAGCGGTACCTAATGCACCCGAAGTACAACCACAAAGGGAAGTCACGAATGTTGAGTTCAGGGAAGCAATTAAAATGTTAAGACAAGTTGTGACTAACCAGGTTGGGCAACAAAGATGAGCTAGATAGGAAGTGGTTGATACTTCGAAGATCTGAGCGTTCTTGAGGATGAACCCTTCAAGTTTCACTGGTTCAAGCACTACTGAGGATCCAGAGAACTTTATTGAGGAACTACAAAAGGTATTTGAAGTTATGCACGTCGTCGATGCTGAGTGAGTAGAACTAGCTCCATATCAACTGAAGAATGTTTCTAGGACTTGGTTTGACTAGTCGAAGAAAGGAAAAGCTGAGGGAGCACCACCTGCAAGTTGGGCTTGTTTTGAGAAGGCCTTCTTGGGGAGTTTCTTTCCCCGAGAACTGAGAGAGGACAAGGTACGAGAGTTTCTCACTCTTAAGTAGGATTCACTAAGTGTTCATGAGTACAACTTGAAGTTCACCCAACTTTCCCGATATGCTCCTGAGATGGTTGCAAATATGAGAAGCATGATGAGTCTTTTGTTGTTGGGCTGTCTCATCTGTCAAGCAAAGAGGGCAAGGTAGCCATGCTAATTGAGGACATGGATATATCTAAGTTGATGGTCTATGTGCAGCAGGTTGAGGAAGAGAAGCTGAGGGATAGGGAGGAGTTTAGAAACAAGAAAGCGATGACATGAAATGAGTCAGAGTAGCAAAGAAGTAATGTGAACCGTTCGTCCTTTCAGCAAATGTGAAAGGGGCATACTCCATCATCTGCTAGTGCACCTGCACCTAGAAACAAATGTGAGTATAATAGTCAAAATTCACAGCACTTCAGGGCTAGACCTGCCCAGTCACAGGGTAGTGTGGTACAATGAGGTAACTGGGATCCTGCATGTGCTAAGTGTGGTAGAACCCACCCAGGTAAATGTCGCGATGGCTCCACAGGTTGTTTCAAGTGTGGACAAGAGGGTCACTTCATGAAAGAGTGCCTCAAGAACTGGCAAGGAAATGGGAATCAGGGCAATAGAGCCCAATCTTCATTAGTTGCTCCACCAGACAGGGCAGAACCTAGAGGAGCTACTTCCGGTACTAGAGGAGGAGGAAACCGCCTTTATGCGATCACTAGTCGTCAAGAGCAAGAGAATTCTCCAGATGTTGTCACTGGTTTGGTCAAAGTCTTTACTCTTGATGGTTATGCTTTGCTAGACCCAAGAGCAAGTTTATCTTTTGTGACTCCTTATGTTGCAAGTAATTCTGATGTTTTTTCTGAGAAACTTTGTGAACCCTTTTGTGTTTCTACACCTGTTAGGGAGTCTATTCTAGCTGAGCGAGTGTATCGTGATTGTATCATTTCCATCAATCACAAGAACACCATGGATGATTTAGTTGAGTTAGACATGGTAGATTTCGATGTCATTCTTGGTATGTAATGGCTTTATGCCTGTTATGCCTCCATTGATTGTAGAACTCGAGTTGTTAGGTTCCAAATTCCTAATGAGCCAGTAATAGAGTGGAGTAGCACTTCAGCAGTGCCTAAGGGTCATTTCATTTCGTACCTTAAGGCGAGAAAGTTAGTTTCCAAGGATTGTGTCTATCACTTAGTTCGAGTTAATGACTATAGTGTTGAGATACCTCTTATTCAGTAAGTTTCTTCAGTAAAAGAGATTCCAGAAGTCTTTCATGGTGATCTTCCCAGAGTCCCTCCTGAGAGAGAAATAGACTTATGTATAGACATTCTTCTAGATACTCGTCCTGTATCTATTCCGCCATATAGAATGGCACCGAAAGAGTTAAAAGAGTTGAAGGAGCAGTTGAAAGATCTCCTAGATAAGGGTTTTATTCGACCAAGTGTCTCACCTTGTGGCACTCTGGTTTTATTTGTGAGAAAGAAATATGGTTCCCTTAGGATGTGTATAGACTACTGCCAGTTGAACAAGGTTACCATCAAGAATAAGTACCCTCTTCCGAGAATTGATGATCTCTTCGATCAACTTCAGGGTGCTACTTGTTTCTCTAAGATAGACCTCAGATCAGGCTACCATCAGTTGAGGGTAAGGTAATGTGATATTCCAAAGACATCATTTAGGAGCCGTTATGGTCATTATGAGTTCCTAGTTATGTCCTTTGGTTTGATCAATGTGCCTGCCGAATTCATGGACCTTATGAATAGAGTATTCAAACCTTTTTTAGATATGTTTGTTATCATATTCATTGATGACATACTAATCTATTCAAGGAATGATGAAGATCATGCTAGTCATCTCAGAATAGTTCTCAAAACTCTAAAGGATAGAGAGTTGTATGCCAAGTTCTCTAAGTGTGAGTTTTAGCTTGAGTCTGTGGCATTCTTAGGCCACATTGTGTCTTGAGAGGGAATTAAAGTTGACACTTAGAAAATAGAGGCAGTGCAAAATTGGCCTAGACTCACATCTCCAACAGATATTAGGAGTTTCTTGGGTTTGGCTGGCTATTATAAAAGGTTTGTAGAGGGGTTCTCATCTATTTCATCCCCTTTGACCAAATCAACTCAGAAAACAATGAAATTTCAATGGTCTGAAGCTTGTGAGAAAAACTTTCAGGAATTGAAAAAGAGATTGACTACTGCCCCAGTATTGACCTTACCAGAAGGAACGCAAGGGTTTGTTGTTTATTGTGATGCATCTAGAGTTGGTTTGGGTTGTGTGTTAATGCAGAATGTCAAGGTTATAGCCTATGCCTCCAGACAGTTGAAAGTTTATGAGAAGAATTACCCAACCCATGATCTAGAGTTGGCTGCCTTAGTATTTTCTTTAAAAATATGGCGTCATTATCTTTATGGTGTTCATGTGGATGTGTTCACCAATCACAAGAATCTTCAGTAGGTGTTTACTCAGAAAGAGCTTAATCTCAGACAAAGGAGGTAGTTAGAATTACCCAAGAATTATGACATGAGTATTCTTTATCACCCAGGTAAGGCTAATGTTGTTGTTGATGCCTTGAGCATGTTATCTACGGGCAATACCACCTATTTTGAGGAAGATAAGAAAGAGCTAGCAAAAGATGTGCATAGACTTGCACGCTTGGGAGTCCGACTAATGGATTTCACAGAAGGAGGAGTAGTGGTGATGGATGGGGTTGAATCATCCTTAGTGTCAGAAGTGAAAGAGAAGCAAGACCAAGATCCTATTTTGCTTGAATTAAAGGCAAATGTTCATAAGCTAAAAGTAATGGCTTTTGAACAAGGGGGAAATGGTGTGTTGAGGTATCAAGTTAGATTGTATGTACCAAGGGTGGATGAACTCCAAGAGAGGATCATAGAGGAAGCTCATAGCTCCAGATATTCTATCCATCCAGGCTCCACAAAGATGTATCACGATTTGAGAGAGGTTTATTCATAGAGTAGTATGAAGAAGGGCATTGCAGAGTTTGTTGCTAAGTGCCCGAATTGCCAACAAGTTATGGTAAAGCATCAAAGTCCGGGTGGTATGGCTCAGAATATAGAACTTCTAGAATAAAATGACAAAATCAGCCCACTTTTTGTCGGTAAAGACTACCCATTCGGCAGGAGATTATGCTAAGTTGTATATTCAAGAGGTAGTTAGACTTCTGCCAGTTTCGATTATTTCAGACAGAGGTGCGCAATTTACTGCACAATTCTGGAAATCTTTTCAGAAAGGCTTGGGTTCAAAGGTGAACTTAAGTACTGCTTTTCATCTTCAGACAAATGGTTAAGAAGAGCGCACTATTCAGACCTTAGAGGATATGTTGAGGGCTTGTCTGATTGATTTCAAAGGTAATTGGGATGATCACCTACCTCTTATTAAATTTGCTTACAATAATAGTTACCATTCTAGCATCCAAATGGCTCCTTATGAAGCTCTTTATGGGAGAAGATGCAGATCTCCTATTGGATGGTTTGAAGTTGGTGAAGATGGGTTGATAGGACCAGATTTAGTTCACCAAGCTATGGATAAAATGAAAGTGATTTAACAGAGGTTGAAAACAACACAAAGTTGTCAGAAATCCTACACTAATGTTAGGAGAAGGGAGTTGGAGTTTGAAGTAGATGATTGGGTATACTTGAAAGTTTCACCCATGAAGGGTGTTATGAGATTTGGTAAGAAGGGGAAGCTTAGTCCCCGGTATATTGGTCCTTATAGAATATCCAAGAGAATTGGCAATGTAGCTTATAAGTTAGAGCTACCACAAGAGTTAGCAGCGGTTCATCCGGTATTTCACGTCTCCATGTTGAAAAAGTGCATGGGAGATCCTTTACTTATCATACCAACTGAAGATATTAGTATCAAGGATAGCTTGTCCTATGAGGAGATCACGGTTTAGATTCTAGATCACCAAGTCCGCAAGTTGAGGACCAAGGAAGTAGCATCAGTCAAAGTTCTTTGGAGGAACCAGTTTGTCGAGGAAGCTACTTAGGAAGCTGATGAAGATATGAAGAAGAGATATCCACATCTCTTTGATCCCGGAGAAATTCCAGACTAAGGTACTAATACTCTTCTTAGTACTCTTTAATTTATATACTTGATGTGTTAGATTTACTTGTTGGGTGTGTGAGCTGAATGTTAGATGTTACACCCTTATCCTTGTAAGAGTAATCTCATTCGAGGGTGAATGTTCCCAAGGGGGAGATATTTTAACATCTTGTTATTTGAAAGAAATAGAAATAAGTAATAATTGGAAATAGTCATTTTAGAAAAGAATGAAAAATATGGAAATTTGTGATGTTATGTTAAGTTTGAGTTTTGGGTCAACTTCAAACGACCATAAATCCTAGCTCAGGATGATTTAGGTGTACTTATAGATACCCTATGAAAGATCTTGGAATTATCTTTCCAACGCTGCCGAGTTTATGCGATTCTGAGTTTGTATGAGTGAGATATGACCATTCGAAGTTAGGCTGTTCAAATCAGGAAAGTCTAAACCTGATATTGGAAGGGTATAAGGGTATTTTAACTACCCAATTAAATTATTTAGTTTTTAGTAAGTTATGTGGGGTCTAAACTGAGTTAGTTCAGTTTACACAATTAAGAAATATGCTAGGGCTCTGAGAGAAGAGAAAAGAGGAGAAAGAAGAAGAGAAGTTAAATATTCGTCAAGTTCATGTGATTTTGGTTGTGGAATTCGCCTAGGATTCAATCCTACAAGGTATGTGAGACTTCCATAGCATTGGGTTCACTCACCCATGCTCCAATCATGTTTGTTTAAGCGAAATTCGTTTCTAGAAAGTTGAAAGTATGATGTTCTTGAATTATGTTCTTGAAGTTTGCTTAAGTTCTTGAGATTTGATGGGATTGTGGAGTTCTTGATGGAATCGTGTCAATTTAAGAGTTATTTTGAGTTAGATTCTTGTGTATATATACTAGGTATTTGAATGTAAAGAGAGATTGAGAAAAAGAATTGGGTTTAGGCGAATTGGGGTAAGAAAACAAATAAGCAAAAAGTCGAGCAGGTTTTGGCACGCAAGTCCACGTCGCAAACTTGCTTCCCTAGTGCACAAAACTCACATCTGCGTCGCGGAGAAGACACGGACTCCTCTGTTTCAAAAAATAAATTGCGCGATCAAATATTTAAATGCATCTCCGCATCGCGGACTTGTTTCCAGACTGTGATTTCTTGATTGTTTCTCATGTTTAACTATGTAAAAACACTCCTAAACATCATGAGATCTTTTCTATCACAAAACACAATCCCTGAATCCATAAATTCAATTCAAAGAAAGTTAAGAGTCAAGTCAAGAGAAGTTCATAGTGTTTTTTTTTCAAAAGTCTTTCACAAGCGTTTCAACTTTGTTTTAAGACTTAAGATTTGAGTGGAGTAAAGAGTAAAGTTCATTTCTTCAAAGATTATACGGGAACTAAGTATTCCCAAGATATAAATGTTTTCACATTTGAGCAAGAAAGGAAACACCATTTTCCAAGAGAGTTTTTAAGCTAAGTTTTGAGTAATTATCTCAAACCAAAGAAAGAGTTTTGTTTTAAAAACATATGAGCTGAGTATATTTTGGGAGTAGTATTGAGCACCGATATGGGGACACTAGTTCATAACAACTCAAGTCTCCATAAACCATGTAGCCATCATGGGTAGAAAATGATCATAGTTTTTAGATGATTCCTTAGTGCTTTTTAGCATAGACTAGTGAATCCACTTAGTTAAGGTGGTCTATATGATGGCAAAGTGTAGGACAGTTCTGGCAGCGTGGGCAAGAGGTTGTATCACCACTTAGGCTCATAGTGGTGGTTGTCGGTTAGAGAAATTCCCATAATATTATATTATTATATATGTAAACTGAGTTGTTATTGCATTTCTTTAACAAATTGAGTTGCTACCTACTGTTCTAAATGCTTTGTATAAATTGCACCATTATTGTTGTTTTACACTGAATTTGAGTTGAGGTTTTCACGAGTTGAGTAAAGCCAAGGTAAGTGTTCCTTTCAAGCTTATGTTATGTTTAGTTTTCCCCTCGCACACTCGTACATTCAATGTACTGATGTCATTTGGCCTGCATCATTTTATGATGCAGATACAAGTAACCAGGATTAGCATCCAGCGCCTCATTGATCCAGCTGAGCACTCAGAGTCAGTTGGAGCCTCCTTGATTTTCGAAGGACTCCTTTTACAATGCTTTAGTATTTTAGTCGTTAGGATGATCGAGGGTCTTATACCGATATCCCTCTTTATTTTAGAGGCTTTATAAATAGTTAGTAGTTTAGTTGTTTTTACATTGTTATTTCTTATGTTAAGACTTGAGTTGCCATCTATGGCTAGTTGAATGTTTTATCCTTATAAGTTTTGAGTTTAAATTTGAGACTGTTGTTTTTATAAGTGCATTTGATCATTGTAATAATGCTTAGAGTCTTCCGCTGAGAGTCTAGCTAGGCCAAGGGTTCGCTTGGGGCCAAAAATGCTTCTCGAGTGCCAGTCCTTCCCACGGTGTAGGTTCGCGGCATGATAGTAAGGTTTTTCTCCCCTAATCCATTTTTTGATCTGTAGAACTGAGATTCTTGGGTAATTGTTATTGGGGGAAGGTTTTGATCAGAAGTTAATGGTGGGAAAAAGCCCTAGCTGTACCTTAGGATCATAAGTTTGGCCTAGGGTTGATGATTTCGATTGTAATGCGGGTAATTAGGCATCGTTTATTGATCCTTGCATTAAATTGTTATTTTTAGACCAAGAATAAGTGGAAAGAATCCGGAAAGGGAAGAATCAAGTTTCTTAGGAGGATTTAAGCTTGGGTTCAAGGTAGGTGATGGTTTGATTTCTTGTTGCGTGATATATGTTGGTGATTACTTTATTGTGATGCCTGTATGTATGTTAATGAAGCATTGTGATCAAACCTAACGAAATGAGTACGAATGATTAAATGTATGCCATGATTCAACACTTGATTGTATGATTTTGAGAATGTACATACGAGTGTAGTTGTGATTGTGGTTGTGTTGAATTGATTGGGTGTCACGTTCCGACACACTCACTTGGATTGGGTGCCACGTTCCAGCGCATATATGGGATCATGTGTCACGTCCGGCACACTAATTGGGATCTGTTACCACGTTCTGGTACACTAACAGTTTGGGTATGTGTTCCATGAGAGGACCATTGAATTGTCATAAATACTTATTAAAGAGAATGTGGAATTGTAAGTTATTCATTATTAATAATAGGTATATGTGTTACATTTTGTGCATGTGATGTTTACCTTGTTGTGATTACTGGTATATGTTTTGCTTACTGGAATAGTCGCGTGATCTAACAAGTACACTGTGGTTGTGGACTGATACTGCACTTGCTCTTTCTTTGTTGAGTACAGGGCATCTCCAGGCGGCTACTAATAGACCTCATCTAGGAGAGTAGTGATCGAGATCGGATTTCAAGGGTGAGTGTCACAACCCAAGCCTACACCCTGGACGTGGCCGGCACTCAAGAACCATTGTTAGTCCCCAAGCGAACCCTCATCCTGGCTGAGTACAAGTGAAAGACTAACATAAGCATGCAAAAGTTTAAAAATTGAATATATTTTATGAAACTCAAATACAATGCTTTAACTCAAATGATTTACTCTGAATATAAATGGAATATTCAACTAGCCAACAATGGGCAACTGAAGTCTTTAATAAATTTAATAAGATAAATGAAACAGATTTCTCAAACTCTATTGTCTATCTATGAAGCCTCTAACTGACAAAGATGAAAGTTGGGACAAGACCCACGATATCCTAACAGCTGATATGACTGAAAGTACAAGTGGAACCCTCTAGAATCAAGGAGGCTCACCATAGATAAATCTAACTCCATCTGGTATAAAAGAAGCTCTTGTTGATGAACCAGAATACATGTATTTGCATCATGAAACGATACAAGTCAAATGGCTCAGTACATGGAATGTACGAGCATGTAAGGAGAATTCTAAAGCATAAACATAGGCTTAAACTTGATAAAAAGGAAACATAGTTACCTCTTCTAACTCACTCAACTCAACTTAAGAATAAGATACTCAACTCAAAGATATGATACCAACTCAAAGGTACTGAACTCAAGATATTGAACTCATGATACTCAAGGATAAAGCATCAGTAAAATATGTAATATATATGGAAAGCTTATAAAAACAGTAGATAACAACTCAATGTATTGAAGAATACAATAATAACTCACTTTGTATGTATAAAAATACAATATAACTATGTGGGAGTTTCTCTAACTGAGAACCATCACTATGAGCTATGTGATGATACAACGTCTCACCCACGCTGCCAGAACTGCCCTATACTTTGTTGGGGTATAGAACCTCTCAACTAAGTGGATCCACTAGTCTATGCTAAAAAGCATTAAGGAATCATCTAAAAAGTATGACACTTTCTACCCACATTGGCTACCTGGTTTATGGAGACTTGAGTTATCTGAACTCTTCCCCATATCGATGCTCAATACTACTCCCAAAAATATACTTAGCTCATATGTTTAAAAACATAACTATTCCTCTAGTTTGAGATAGTTGCTCAAACTATCGTCTTAAAAGAGGTAACTACTCTTGAAATAACTTCTGAACTCATAACTCATTCAGAAAATATAATTCAAAGACCTTTCATTTTCCATCTCATGGAACACCTAACTCATCATGTACTAAGAGTTATGGTCATTTTAAGTTGACCCAAAACTTAGAAGAACCTAGGAATCACTTGAATGAATTATCTTTAATTCTTTTCAGAACTCAAGGTGATATATCTAATGACCTGACCTTAATACTTAAGAAATTTTAAATTCCTTGGTAAAATCCTACTCACTACAAAGAACGATTCGAGTCTTAGTTCAAAAATTTTCTGGAGTGTTAGAGTGAGCAAGCTCGTTCAGGCTGCCATGAAGTTCCTCATTTTGTTTAGTCGAACTATCTTGGACCCAGACTATCTAGTTAAACTTACTCGTATGTTTAGTTTGGGTTATACCCATTTTTCCTTAGACTTGTTGAACTTTAGATGTTTTGGTACATTGACTTTCAGATTCTAGGGGCGTTTTCTATAATGTTTTAGTAATGAATAAATAGACTTTCGGAGTTTATGGGAACTCCACTTTAATTCTGCATTTAAACCTGCTTCCGTATCTTTAAATGTTTACTTCTTGGGTTAGCTGATTATTATTAATGGTTCTCCCACTTGAGGGTTAGTGTGAATGCCATACACGACGGTCTGGGTCGTGGCAAAGTTGGTATTAGAGCCCTAGGTTCGTTGATCTCGATGTACCAAAATGAGTCTAGTAGAGTCTTGCGAAACGGTACAGAGACGTCTGTACTTTTCTTCTAGAGGCTATAAGATTTTAGGAAATCTCTTTGTTTCTGTTGTCTCCTTTCGTGCTATAACTTGGTTCCAATTGGTATCTTCTGATCCAAATTGGTATCTAATCTCCTTCACTCTTCTATCCGCAGATGATTAACACTAGGTTCAACGGCGTCAAGCCCGTAGCTCCCGCCAATGAGCCCACTGAGGAGTCCGCAGTAAGAGGCCGCGATCGAGGCAGAGGTAGAGCAAGAGCAAGGGGTAGAGTTCGAGGAAGGGTAGCACCCGCTAGGGGTGGAGTTCTGGTTGAGAATGTGCCCAGAAATAAGGATCCTCTTGCGCATCATGAAGAAGTAGAGGAGAATGTTGAGGTTGAAAATGAGGAGGTTGTTGGACAAAAGGCAAAGATACAGGCTGAGACTACATGTATTCCTCCTTTAGAGCTAGTATTAGCTCAGTAGATTATGACTTTTCTGAAATGATTGGTTGGTCCTGGAGTTCTTCCCATAGTTCAAGCAACTCAGACTTTCGCCAACCCCCCTATTTCTATTATTGTCCCCAAGGTAGGTGGAACTGTAGGTACTGATGCCTTTTTTCGTCCCCTATTGGGCCCCGTGATTACTGGTAATGAGCATGAGATGTTGACTAAGATTCTGAAATTGTAGTCGCCTGTGTTCCATGGTTCTAAGAGTGAGGATGCCTATGAATTCATCTTGGATTGCTATGAGAGGCTTCGTAAATTGGGGATTGTCCATCAGCATGGAGTAGTGTTTGTGACGTTCCAGCTTCAAAGTGAGGCTAAGCAGTGGTGGAAAGCTTATGTAGAGTGTAGATCGTCAACTTTACCCCCACTAACTTGGACCCAATTTCATGCTCTGTTTCTGGAAAAATATGTACCCCAGACTTTGAGAAATCGTAAGAAGGATGAGTTCATGGCTTTGGAGTAAGGTATTATGTTTGTGGCTACTTATGATGCTAAGATTTATGCTTTGTCTAGATATGCTGCACAATTAGTGACTACTGAGGAAGAGATGATTCGTCTATTCATCAAGGGACTGAACTCTAAGTTATAGGTATTGTCTATGCACATGACTTCTGCAGGAAAAAATTTTAATGAGGTAAAATATTTTGTGAAGAAAGTGGAAGGAGTGAGGTGTGATTGGCAGGCTACTACGTTGGCTAAGAAAGCTAAGAGCACATGTAACTTTCAAGGTTCCTACTTCAAAGGTTCAGGGAGGCCGACACTTGCTGCCCGGCCAATTCAGTCTGTTATGCCCACTTTTACAGGTAATTACTCGGGAACTTCACATCAGAGCTTAATTCAGGATAGCCAGGGAGCTGCACCTTCGGCGAGCAACATGCCATCTTTTTATCGCATTTGTTATAACTATGGAGAAGCTGTACATATGAGGAGAGATTGTCCCTACCCACACATGTTGGACCCCGCGCAGCAGCAGACTAGAGTAGTGATACCCGCAGGCAATGGTAATAATGGTCGAGGATGTCCACAAGGTGGGTGACGAAGAAATCAGTGAGGTCGTGGAGGCTAGGGAAATGGTAATGCAGGCAGAGGTGTAGTGCAGCCAGGCAAGAAGGTTGCCCGTCAAGATGACAGGGATTAGTGTTGTGCCTTTCCGGGGAAGAGCGAGGCAGAGTATTTTGATTCAGTGATCACATGTACTATTCTTGTATGTGACAGGATGGCTATTATTTTGTTTGATCCAGGTTCTACTTATTCTTATGTGTCCGTTCGGTTTGGCTTGGGATTTGGTATGATTTGTGATGTACTTGATGTCCCCATCCATATTTCTACCCCAATTGGGGAGTTGTCATAGTCACATATGTCTGTCGTGCTTGTCCTATTTTGTTTATGGGTTTTCAGACTTGGGCTAATTTGGTTATTTTGGATATGACTGACTTCGATCTAATCTTAGGCATGACTTGGTTGTCCCCCTATCATGTTGTTCTTCATTGCAATACTGACTATGTGACTCTAGAGATCCCCAGTAGGGAAAAGTTAGTGTGGGAAGGGGTGTGCAAGCCTAAGTCAACTAAGATCATCTCCTCCATTCGGGCTAGGAAGCTGGTGGGGCAGGGTTGTTTGGCTTATTTGGCTCATATTCATGATGTCGAGGTTGAGTCTCCATCTATCGTGTATATTCCCGTGGTGTCGGACTTTAGAGACATTCCTCCTGATTTGCCTGGTATGCATCCAGATAGAGATATAGATTTCTGCATTGATTTGGAACCTGGTACCCACCCCATTTCTATTCCTCCCTACCGTATGGCTCCAACAGAATTAAGAGAGCTTAAGGTTCAATCCAAGAACTTCTTGATAAAGGATTCATTCATCCTATTGCTTCCCCACGGGGTGCCCTTATCTTGTTTATCTTGTTTGTTAAGAAAACTGATGGTAGTATGAGAATGTGCATAGACTATCGTCAATTGAATAGGGTGACCATTCGGAACAAGTATCCAATGCCTCAGATAGATGATCTTTTTGACCAGTTGCAGGGTGCATCCATTTTCTCTAAGATTGATCTAAGGTCTGGCTATCATCAGTTAAAGATTAGGCCTGAGGATATACCAAAAATGGATTTAGGCTATGGGCACTATGAGTTTCTAGTTATGTCGTTAGGGTTGACAAATGTGCCTGCAGCTTTCATTAGTTTGATGATTGGTGTGTTCAAACCATTTCTTGATTCTTTTGTTATAGTATTTATTGATGACATTTTGGTTTATTCAAAAAGTGAGGAAGAGCATGCCGACCATCTTCGTATTATTCTGGTGTTCTTGCGAAACAAAAGTTGTATGTGAAATTTTCTAAGTGTGAATTTTGGTTGACTTCGGTTGCCTTTGTGGGGCATGTAGTTTCAAAGGAAGGGGTAATGGTAGATCCCCAAAAGCTTGAAGTAGTTAGGAATTTGGTTTGGCCTAGCTCGGTAACTGGAATGAGAAGTTTTGTGGGGCTCGCTAGTTACTATCGACGGTTTGTGAGAAACTTCACTTCTATTGCCATACATTTGACAAGGTTGACCAAAAAGGAGGTACCTTTTGAATGGACTAAAAAATGTGAAGAGAGATTTCAAAAGCTCAAGACTTGTCTAACCACAACACCTATTTTAGCACTACCGGTTGAAGGTAAAGATTTTATTGTTTATTGTGATGCTTCACATTCGAGTTTGGGTTCTGTGTTGATGCAGGAAAAGAGTGTCATAGATTATGCATCGCGGCAGTCGGAAGTACTTGAGCGAAATTACACGACCTATGATTTGGAGTTGGAAGCGGTAGTGTTTGCCCTCAAAATCTGACGGCATTATCTTTATGGTATCAAGTGTGAGGTATTTAATGACCACCGTAGCCTACAATATGTATTCACCTAAAATGATCTAAATCTGAGATAGCGAAGGTGGATGGAGTTACTCAAGGATTATGATGTGACCATCCAGTATCATTCGGGTAAGGCTAACGTGGTGGCATACGCTTTAAGCCACAAGGCGGTGAGTATGGGTAGTTTAACTGTTTGGGCGTGGCCAAGTGACCTTTGGCTAAAGAAATTCAATATTTGAAGTCTAAGTTCATGCAATTGGGCATCTCAAAAAAAGGTGGGGTGTTAGCTAGCATTGAGGTTAGGGCCACCTTTATTGAGGAGATCAAGGCCAAACAGTTTGAGGATGAGAATTTGAATGAGCTTAGAAAGAAGATAGTGATTGGTAAGGCACAAGATATGGTTCTTGATGCGGGGGGCATGCTCAGTTTTAAAGGAAGGATTTGTATTCTTTGAGTGGATGACTTGATTCATAATTTATTGACAGAATTCCATGGTTCGTGATATTCCATTCATCAGGGAGTGACCAAGATGTACCGAGATTTGAAGCGACTTTATTGGTGGCCTAGCATGAAGAAAGACATAGCAAAGTTTTTTGCTAAGTGCCAAAATTGCCAACAAGTAAAATATGAACATCAAAGGCCTGCAAGTTTGCTTCAGAGAATGCCAATTCCGAAATGGAAGTGGGAAAGGATAGATATGGATTTCGTGGTTGGTCTTCCCAAGACATTGGGAAAGTATGATTCTATTTGGGTAGTGGTTGACAGATTAACAAAGTCAACCCATTTTATTCCAGTCAGAACTGACTATAACGCTCAGCAGTTGGCTAAGGTTTATGTGAAAGAGATAGTGAGGCTGCACAGGGTGCCCCTTTCTATCATCTCAGATCGTGGTATGCAGTTCACATCCAAGTTTTGGGGAATATTGCATGAGGAGTTGGGTATGCAACTCACTTTTAGCACAACCTTCGATCCGCAAATGGACGGACAATCTGAGAGGACAATTCAAGTGTTAGAGGACATGTTGAGAGCATGTGTGATCGACTTTGGAGGACATTGGGATAAGTTTTTTACCGTTGTGTGAGTTCTGTTATAATAACACTTACCACTCCAACATTGTTATGGCACCGTTTGAGGCACTTTATGGGAGATGATGTAGATCACCCATAGGATGGTTTGAGGCTGAAGATGTGGAACCCTTGGGGTTAGACTTAGTGAAGGATGCTCAAGATAAGGTAAGAAGCATCCAAGCTAAGCTCCTAGTAGCCCAGAGTCGACAGAAAATTATGCGGATCATAAGATAAGGGACATGGCATTTCAGGCTGGTGAACAAGTTTTTCTTAAGGTGTCACCCATGAAAGGGGTGATGAAATTCAGCAAGAAGGGCAAGCTTAGTCCTCGATACATTGGTCCATTTGAGATTCTTGATTGTGTAGGGCCAGTGACTTATAGATTGGCTTTACCCCCTAGCTTATCTGGAGTTCATCCCGTGTTTCATGTGTCCATGTTAAAGAGGTATCATGGTGACGGGAATTACATCATTAAATGGGACTTAGTTTTGTTAGACAAAGACCTTCAGTATGAGGAGGAACCGATTGCAATTCTTGATCGTGATGTCCGGAAGCTGAGGACCAAAGAGATTAAGTATGTGAAGGTTTAATGGAAGCATCATCTGGTTGAGGAATCCACTTGGGAAGTCGAGAAGGACATGCGAGACAAGTATCCCAAGTTGTTCGACGATTCAGGTACACTCCACTTTTACTTTAGCCTGTTTTTCCTAATTTGTCACTCGGGGACGAGTGATGGGTAAATTGGTATCTATTGTAATGACCCGCTCCCGTCATTATAGAAAATTCAACGAGGAAAAATTTTGGGCCAGAAAACTTTTTAGTAGTAACTTGAAAATTCCTAGCCTAGTTCAAATTTGGATAAAATCGGAGTCAGTGAGGTCTAGGGAATTCTGGAAATGCATGGAGGATCTAATTATGAAAATTTTCACATGAGTAGATAGGAAGGAGGTTAAGGAACCCGTACGATTTTATGGAATCAAATTCGGGCGAGTAGAACTCTCAAAATTGACCTGAGCTTGAACGGGTAGTCCCTGAATGTCATGAGTTGAAGGTGTGTTGTGAAATGGAAGTTTGAAACTCTAATTCGGGCATTCTATCTCTGCACAAGCCACCAGGGCGGTATTTATCTTGCCAGGGCAGGGCCACTGTGGTGAGACGGGGTCCGTTGTAGCGGGCCAGTCGCGACTTAAGTCGGAATTAAACCCCAAAATCATAATTATTCTGCAATTTTCGTTCTTGAGAGCTAAGAGACCAACCAGGCAAGTTCTTGACAGTTTTCCACCTCTTCTAGCACTAAAGGTAAGGTTTTTACTCCCATAATTAATTTTTCGATCCGTAGAACTTAGATTCTTGGGTAATTATTATTGGGGGAAGGTTTTGATTAGAAGTTAATAGTGGGAAAAAGCTCTATATGTACCTTAGGATCATGGGTTTCGCCTAGGGTTGATGATTTCGATTGTAATGCGGGTAATTAGGGCTCATTTAGTGATCCTTGCATTAAATTGTTGTTTTTAGACCAAGAACAAGCGGACAGAATCCGAAAAGGGAAGAGTCAAGTTTCTTAGGAGGATTCAAGCTTGGGTTCGAGGTAGGTGATGGTTTGATTTCTTGTTTGTGTGATATATGTTGGTGATTACTTCATTGTGATTCATGTATGTACGTGAATGAAGCATTGTGATCAAACCTAATAAAACGAGTACGAATGATTAAATGTATGCCAGGATTCAACACTTAATTGTATGATTTTTGAGAATGTACATATGAGTGTAATTGTTATTGTGGTTGTGTTGAATGGATCGAGTGTCACGTTCTGACACACTAACTTGGATCAGGTGCCACATTCGGCACATATATGGGATCTAGTGTCACGTCCGGCACACTAATTGGGATCGGGTACCATGTTTCTGTACAATAACAATTTGGGTATGAGTCCCATGAGAGGACCATTGAATTGTCATAACTACTTGTTAAAGAGAATATGGAATTGTAAGTTGGTCATGATTAATAATCGGTATATGTGTTACATTCTATGCATGTCATGTTTACCTTGTTGTGATTACTGGTATATGTTGTGCTTACTGGAATAGTCGTGTGATCCTACTAGTACACTGTGGTTGTGTACTGATACTGCACTTGCTCTTTCTTTGTTGAGTACAAAGCATCTTCAGGCGACTACTAATAGACCTCAGCTAGGAGAGTAGTGATCGAGATCGGATTTCAAGGGTGAGCCAGCTCTTTCAGGCTGCCATGAAGTTCCTCATTTTGTTTAGTCCAATTATTTCGGACTCAGACTGTCCAATTAGACTAACTCATTGTTTAGTTTGGGTTATACCCATTTTTCCTTACACTTGTTGAACTTTAGATGATTTGGTACATTGACTTTCAGATTCTAGGGGTGTTTTCCGCAATGTTTTAGTAACGAATGGGTAGACTTTCAGAGTTTATGGGAACTCTACTTTAATTCTGCATTTAAACTTGCTTCCATATCTTTAAATGTTTAGTTCTTGGGTTAGCTGATTATTATTAATGGTTCTCCCACCGGAGTGTTAGTGTGGGTGCCAATCACGACGGTCTGGGTCGTGACAATAACTTTTAGGATTTATATATCCATTTTGTAACTATTTATTTTAATTTTCTTGAGTTGACATTCAAATTGTGGTTATAAAAGGTAAATAACAATATGTTAAAATTATTGAGATTAAGCGGGTCAAATTGTTCGAATCATGACTCAACCCAATTTTTAACCTAATTGAGTCCAAAGTAAATTTAAGCGGGTCGTGACCCATCCGATTTCTATTTCAACCCATTTTAATATCCTCAATATCAACCCAACCAGCCCATTTGACACTTCTAAACATAACCAAGCCCAAACTAAAATATTATTGTTTTAAAAAAAACTAAAACCAAACAAAACCAAATCCAAATATAATTGGTTTGGTTCAGTTTTTCGGTTTGGATCGGTTTTTCTCCAAACTAGGAACACTCCTATTTATAAGGAACCCTTGGGTGCTTGGTCGATCAAACGGTCATTTATATGACATAATACATAAATGTGATCCTTAACTTGGCTTTAATGTGCAACTATAGCCTTTAACTTTGTTAGTGCACAAGTAGGCACTTTAACTATTCAAAACATGAACAAATAAACACTCAAATATAGTAAGTCACATGCGTGATATACAAACGCTCTTACGTAGATTAGTGAGCCTATATGGAATCCTATGTGTATTATTGTAACACCTCGGTATTAGAAGAGCTAAAATTAGAAAGAACTAATTTGGAAAGAGCTAATTTGAGATTTGTTCAAGTTAAGCTTAAGTTGTGAGTTTTGGATCAACTTCAAACGACCATAACTTTTAGTACAGGATGAGCAAAGTGGCCCATAAGATATCAAATGAAAGGTCTTTGAATCCTCCTCCAACCGCCACCGAGTTTGCTAAATTTTGAGTTTGGATGAGGGATTTATGCCTGTTTGAGGTCAGCCTGACCAATTAAGGAAAGTTATCCGAATTAATAAAGGGTATTTTGGTCTTTTCCTTACCCAACACAACAACAACATACCCAGTGAAATCCCACTAGGTGGGGGATCTTTTCCTTACCCCATCAGCTTAAAACATTTTTAGTAATATTTTTGGGGTCAAATCTGATTTGGGTCAGTTTTCACAATCCCAAATACTCTTAGGGTTTTCAGAAGAGTTCAAGGGGAGAAAAAAGGAAAGGTTCAAGGCGTTCGTCAAGATTCATGAGATTTGTCTAGGAATTTCGCCAAATTAAGGTATGTAAGCTTCCATAGTGATGAGTTCGTTCACTCACTTGCCAATCATGATTTGCATATTTGAATTCATCCTTAAAGATTGAGAAACGTAACTTCTTGATCAGTGTTCTTGAAGTGTTGTTCCTCGTTGTCACTCCCCAAGCCTACACCCTAGGTGGGACTGGCACTTGAGAACCATTGCTGGCCCCAAGCGAACCCTTGGCCTGGCTAGACTCTCCGCGGAAGACTTTAAGCATTAATAAAAGAAGTCAAATGCAACTCTACTCAACTGTCTCAAAATACCTTAGAATGTTTTAGAAATAAACATTCAACTAGCCAAAGTGGCATACCAAGTCTTATAACAAAACAACCGAAATGAAAAGACTAAAGAACTATAGTTATCTGTCTATGAAGCCTCTAAAACTATGAGGGATGTCGGGACAAGACCCTCGAGCATCCTAACAATTGAAAATGCTAAAAACAATGTAAAAAGGGAACCTCCAAAAAGCAAGGAGGCTCACCAACTGACTCTGAGTGCTCAACTGGATCAACACAGCACGGGATGCTGACCCTGGTTACCTATATCTGCATCATAAAATGATGCAGGCCAAATAGCGTAAGTACATTGAATGTACGAGCATGCGAGGGGAAATCCAAACAACACATAAGCTTGAACTGGAATCTGAAAGAAACACTTACCTCATCTTTACTAAACTCATGGATACTAGACTCAATGCAGAAATAAACAAGAATAAAGATGCAGTTTCTATAAAGCATTTAAACAGTAGGTAAAGAATCAATCTATTAAAAATACAATAACAACTCAATGTATATATAATAAAGTAATATACTTTTGTGGGAGTTTATCTAACCGACAACCATCACTATGAGCTATGTGATGATACAATGTCTCACCCACGTTGCCAGAACTATCATATAACTTGCCGGGATATAAAACGCCTCAACTAAGTGGATCCACTAGTCTATGCTAAAAAACATTAAGGAATCATCTAAAAAGTATGACCCTTTCTACCCACGTTGGCTACATGGTTTATGGAGACTTGAGTTATTATGAACTGGTCCTCATAACGGTGCTCAATACTAATCCCAAAATATACTCAGCTCATATGTTTAAAGACACAACTCTTTCTTTGTGGTTTGAGGTTATTACTCAAAAGCTTATCTCTTAAAAGAGATGGAATTCAAAACTACTCATGAAAAATATTTTGGAAATCTGTGTTTCCTCTCATCTTAAATGTGAAAACATTTACTCTTTGGGAATACATAGTCCCCATATAACATTTTAAAGGAATGAACTCGACTCTACTCTTTCTCAATCTCAATGCTTAAGTCTTAAAACAAGTTTAAAAGATTTGTAAAAGACTTCTTAAAATGACTTGAAGAACCATCAAGACTCACTCTTAACTCTACCTTGAATTTGAATTATGAATTCAAGGTTGTGATTTGTGAAAGGAAGGATATCGTGATGATTAGGAGTGTTTTTAGATAGTTAAACATGACAAATGATCGAGAATTCCCTATCTGGGAGCAAGTTCGCGATGCAGAGATGCATTTTAATATTTGGTCACGAAATATATTTTGAGGTAGTGGGGTCCGCAACACGGAGAAAGATTCTGTGCATAGCAAGCGCAGGTCCGCAATGTGCAGTGGAGTGTCAGATTCACCCTACTTTTTCCTTCTTCATTTTCTAACCCCTATTCGCTTAAATTCGATTATTTTTCTCTATTTCTCTTTAGATTCAGATACCCAGTACATGTTGTCACACCCCTTTTTGCGCACGGCGGCGGATAGGATTTTTCCAATTAAAGTGACGGTATTGATTTAGGGATTATTTTATTTCTTTTTCAGAGTTGCCACTTGGAATTGAGTTATGGTGTTCCAAGTCACCCTTTTTTATCCCTAATCGATAGGAAATGACTATTTAGTTTTGGTCTGCAAACTAGAAATTCGGGTAAGGAATTCTATTGACCGAGGGGAAGGTATTAGGCATCCCTTGAGTCCCGTTGTTCTAGCACGGTCACTTTTATTGGCTTATACTTATTTTTACTATTTTTTGGATAAATTGTGTCTACAGACCATGGTTTGCTTCTTTTTTTATTGTTGAATTTTTATTACTCTGAACCTAGATGCGTAACCGCATTCTTCGTCTTGACATTTAGAGGAATAACTGCATTTTCCTCTCGAGTACCTCACACCTAATAATTCTTATTTACACCTCTTGATTTTAATTAAAATATTTGTTAGAATAATTTTGTCAAGGTGTGTCACCACATCCTTGAATTCCTTTAAGTATTTCAAAAAAGATGTGTAACCACATTCTTATTTGAAACCATTTTCTTTTTAACATGCCTAAACTCCATCTAATGTTATAAGAAAATATTAAGTAAAATCAAATAAAATAAAATATATCTAAACTTCTAGGATAGAATATAAAATTTTGGATTATTTTGTATTCTTTTATTTTTATTTACTCTTAAAGTTAATGTTAAAATTAAGCCTACACATATTATATTATTTTTTTTCTTGAAGTTAATGGCAAAATTAGGCATACTCATATTGTACTTTCTTATTAATGCAACAAAACAATGACGAATTGCTAAAATAAATCTCATTCTTTATTTAATAAATAAAACAACAATAATTTTGTGAACCCAATAATTCCTACTTTATCATTATTAGCATCGAAATCAAGAAAAGAACAACATCATGATCCATTCATTTTAAGACATCACAACTAATGAACAAAAATAGATAAACAAAAAATAACCACCAAATAAAGTTACTTTCATTCATTAAAGAAATATAACACTTAACACATTCTTCATTTTAATCAAATTATGAATAAAACAAAAGTGTAAGAAAACTTATCATAATAATTACATCAAATTCCATAAATAAATTAAAGAGATAAGGTAAAGTTGAACCTTAAATGAAGAAATAAGAATCACAAAGTCTGGACCAAACCTCGATTAGAACGCTCACAAAGCTTTAGTGTGGATGTGTGTTGTGTTTATATAAAAGTAGAGAAAAAAAAGGAATAAAGAGATGAAAATGTTTGTGGGTATGTTACCGATTGGTTTTTTTTTCTTATTTCTGGCTTGTGTGTGTTTGTTTTTCTTTTTTTGTTTTGGTTGTGCCTCTGTACGTTTTGTGTATGTTTTTGTTGTTCTCCAGTCTCCCTCGTATGTGTGTATGATATAGTAGTATATAGTGGAGTGTGGGTGTGTGTAGTGTCGCGTGTGTATAGGGGTGTTGTGGGGTAGTGAGGTTGAGTGGGAGGAGTAGTGTGTGTATGGGTGTTGATAGGTAAAAAATTAAATAAGTATAAATAATTATAAAAATATTAGTCAACTACTCTAAATTAATATGAAAACAAAATCTAATCTAATGTTATAATAAAAAAAGTAATATACGATTATTCATTAAACCTAATAATAGGAGAAAACATATATATATATATATATATATTCATTTTTCATTACTTTTTTAAAACAATTGAAAAAAATAAAACTTAGCTGAAAATGTGATTCAATTTTTTGTAGTTTTCAAATATTTTAAAATAAACCTAATAAGAATAAAATATTTAATTTAAATTTATCATAAACATTTAACCACTAAAAATGGTGTAAAATTTAAGTTCGGTCAAAATTACGTGTCTACGATTTGCCCCTCTTTGACTGAAAACACGAAGAGTTTGCAGACAAAGAAGTAGATAACGTGACAAGTTTTGACCGGACTTTTATTTGTAAGGAAAAAATGTGACCGAGTCCTTGTTTTGAACAACCTACATATCTCGGGTTATAAGGGAATCAGGTCAGACGTAGTTCAAGGAGATGAGGTGATGAGTTGGAAGTTAAGTGAGGTTCCATTGAGGCTTCAGATCGCGGCTCTTATCCCTATAAAAAAAATGAAAACTAATAGACAAAAGGAAAATAAAAGTACAAACTCCTATATATGCAGCTTCTCTTGAGTCTTCACTTGAGTCTTGAATTTGAGATATCACCTTGATTTTGGTGAGTATCTTGATCTTGAATGGATTCGAGGCTCAACTTGCCATTTAGAGTTTTTTGGCACTCTTCAAAAATGAAAATTTGAAAATGCTCTTGAATGACTGCATGTTTTCTTGATTAGAAGCTGAATAGAAATCTGTGTCAGGAAGTCGGCTGCTACATGCATTGAAGAAGCTAATTCTGGCTATCATGGGATTGATCATTATGAAAAGAGTTGAAACTTTATTCTTGAATTTCAAATACATGTTTCGCTTGAAGAAATTTGAAAACCATCACAAACAAAAGAAATAAACAAAAAAAATTCCCTAGTTTTCACTAGAAATTTTTTGTGATTATTAGCAAATGTTAATTTTTTTTAAAAAAACTCAGACTAGGAAATGTTTATCCTAGGAGAAAATAAAAAATAACGTCTCAGACTAGGAAGTGTTTATCCTAGGAGAAAAAGAAAAATAAAAAGATCTCAGACTAGGAAGTGTTTATCCTAGGAGAAAATAACTAAATCTCATTATGTAGGAGGGTCCTGCTAATCCCATTGTCCAAGAGGGTCGTCCAGGAGGGTCCTGCTATACTAATTTCCATTGTCCAAGAGGGTCCTGCTATACTAAATCCCATTGTCCAGGAGGGTCCTGCTATACTAATTCCCATTGTCCAGGAGGGTCCTGCTATACTAATTCCCATTGTCCAGGAGAGTCCTGCTATACTAATTCCCATTGTCCAGGAGGGTCCTGCTAATCCCATTATCTATGAGGGTCCTGCTAGTCTAACTCCCATTATGAGGAGGATCCTGCTAATCCCATTATGAGGAGGCTCCTGCTAGTCTCATTATCCAGAAGGGTCCTACTATACTAATTCCCATTGTCCAGGAGGGTCTTGCTATACTAATTTCCATTGTCCAGGAGGGTCCCGCTACATCTCATTGTCCAGGAGCGTTCTTCTTTACTAATTCCCATTGTCCAAGAGGGTCCCTGCTACACTAAATCTCATTGTCGAGGAGGGTCCTACTACATCCTTGTCGAGGAGGGTCCTGCTATACTAATTCCCATTGTACATGAGGGTCCTGCTATACTATGTCCCATTATGATGAGGGTCCTGTTAATCTCATTATGAGGAGGGTCCTTCTAAACTAAATTCCATTATGAGGAGGGTCCTGCTAATCCTATTATGAGGAGGGTCCTGCTAGTCCCATTGTGAGGAGGGTCCTGATAATCCCATTATGAGGAGGGACCTACTAATCTAAGTCCCATTATGAGGAGGATCCTGCTAATCCCATTATGAGGAGGGTCCTGATAATCCCATTATGAGGAGGGTCCTGCTAATCCCATTATGAGGAAGGTCCTGCTATATATAATAATCAAATGGAATCATCACAACATTTCTTTTTTGTCCCAGTTTGCACCAGAAAAATTTTGTGAGTAATTAGTAATGGTAAGCTTCAAAATAGTAAATGTCTCAAACTAAAAAGTGTATATATCCCAAGAGAAAGAAAAAAAATAATGTTCAGAAGCATTTATTCTAAAAGAGAATGGAAAAAAAGTAAACGTCTCAAACTAGAAAGTGATTATCCTAGGAGAAAAAATAACTTTGACATATTAAAAACTTTTTCTGATAAAATGCAGTTTTTAAAGTATTATGAAAGTAAAATATTTTGATTTTTTTTATTAACTGTACAAAAGGAAATTTAATTTTTTTTTGTAATTTTGATTAAATAGTGAAAAATCTTTCATTTCATTTTTCAGAAATGTATAATATCTTCTAAAAGAAGAAATATTTTTTATTTTTTATTTTAAAATTTTTCTTCAGTAGTCAAACTAAAATGAGTCAACTTATAAAGATTTTCTGAATAAATGCATTTTCATGTAGCACATAAAATGATCTAAATGGTCAAGTAAGAGAGTGATATATGTTATAGACAGACTCAATTCTTGTTCAAGTCTACTAAGTAAAATGCAAATGATGCAAATAAGCAGAGCCTACTAGGGATAATCATGTTTGTATATCAAGTTTAATAGGTTGAAACCTAAAGAGATTAGTTTCTAGACAGGTTTACTCGAGTGGACAACTCGGGCCAGGAAGGGGCAACTTATCGGTAGCAGCGCTATTACGACTTCATTACTGGTTCAACCCTGCCTAACATTTGTGACTAAAATCCTTCGCTAGGTGTCTAGATACTCTAGTTTTATCTCAAAAAAAAATGGGATAAATAACTGCATTCCCTACTACCCTTTTATATACAATTCAACAATATAAAAGCGACAAATGAGCAGCAAGTAGCACATTAGGTCATCAAAACAATATATCCAATGAAATAATATAATAAAATCAAGTAGAAGTCAATACACAAAGCTCAAATTCTGGTTAATCCCCAGCGGAGTCGCCAGAGATGTCACACCCCTTTCTGCGCACGACGGCGGATAGGGTTTTTCCAATTAAAGTGACGATATTGATTTAGGGATTATTTTATTTGTTTTTCAGAGTCTCCATTTGAAATTGAGTTATGGTGTTCTAAGTCACCCTTGTTTATCCCTAATTGATAGGAAATGACTCTTTAGTTTTGGTCTGCGAACTAGAAATTCGGGTAAGAAATTCTGTTGACCGAGGGGAAAGTATTAGGCATCCCTCAAGTCCCGTGTTTCTAGGACGGTCGCTTTTATTGACTTATACTTATTTTTACTATTTTTTGGATATATTATGTCTACAGACCATGGTTTGCTTCTTTTTTTATTGTTGGATTTTTATTAGTCTGAACCTAGATACGTAACCGCATTCTTAGTCTTGACATTTAGAGGCATAACTGCATTTTCCTCTCGAGTACCTCACACCTAATAATTCTTATTTACACCTCTTGATTTTAATTAAAATATTTGTTAGAATAATTTTGTCAAGGTGTGTCACCGCATCCTTGAATTCCTTTAAGTATTTCAAAAAAAGATGTGTAACCACATTTTTATTTGAAACTATTTTCTTTTTAACATGCCTAAACTCCATCTAATGTTATAAGAAAATATTAAGTAAAATAAAATAAATATAAACTTCTAGGATACAATATAAAATTTTGGATTATTTTGTATTCTTTAATTTTTATTTACTCTTAAAGTTAATGTTAAAATTAAGCCTACACATATTATATTTTTATTTTTATTTCTTGAAGTTAATGGCAAAATTAGGCATACTTATATTGTACTTTCTTATTATTCCAACAAAACAATGACGAATTGCTAAAATAAATCTCATTCTTTATTTAATAAATAAAACAACAATAATTTTGTGAACCCAATAATTCCTACTTTATCATTATTAGCATCGAAATCAAGAAAAGAACAACATTATGACCCATTCATTTTAAGACATCACAACTAATGAACAAAAATAGATAAACAAAAAATAACCACCAAATAAAGTTACTTTCATTCATTAAAGAAATATAACACTTAACACGTTCTTCATTTTAATCAAATTATGAATAAAATAAAAGTGTAAAAAACCTTATCATAATAATTACATCAAATTCCATAAATAAATTAAAGAGATAAGGTAAAGTTGAACCTTAAATGAAGAAATAAGAATCGCAAAATCTAGACCAAACCTCGATTAGAACGCTCACAAAGCTTTGGTGTGGATGTGTGTTGTGTTTATATAAAAGTAGAGAAAAAAAAGGATCAAAGAGATGAAAATGTTTGTGGGTATGTTACCGATTGTTTTTTTTCTTATTTCTTGCGTGTTTATGTTTGGTTTTCTTTTTTTTTGGTTGTGCCTCTGTACGTTTTGTGTATGTTTTTATTGTTCTCTAGTCTCCCTCGTATGTGTGTATAATATAGTAGTATATAGTGGAGTGTGGGTGTGTGTAGTGTTGCGTGTGTATAGGGGTGTTGTGGGGTAGTGGGGTTTAGTGGGAGGAGTAGTGGGTATATGGGTGTTGATAGGTAAAAAATTAAATATGTATAAATAATTATAAAAATATTAGTCAACTACTCTAAATTAATATGAAAACAAAATCTAATCTAAAGTTATAATAAAAAAAGTAATATATGATTATTCATTAAACCTAATAATAGAAGAAAACACACACACACACATATATCTATATATGTTCATTTTTCATTACTTTTTTAAAACAATTGAAAAAAATAAAACTTAGCTTAAAATGTGATTCAATTTTTTGTAAAATAAACCTAATAAGAATAAAATATTTAATTTAAATTTATAATAAACATTTAACCACTAAAAATGGTGTAAAATTTAAGTTCGGTCAAAATTACGTGTCTACACATGTACAAAAGAATCTACTGATGAACGACTCTAAAATCGACATGATTTCATCAAGAACTCAACAATCCCCTCCTAACTCAAGAACAAAAGATAATTTCAAGAACATAATTCAAGATCATCGACTTTAAACTTTCTAGAACGAATTTATCTAAAATAATCATGATTGGTGCATGGGTGAATGAACCCAATGCTATGAAAGTCTCACATACCTCTTTAGGGATCAACCCTTGGCAAAATCCGCAACGAAATCTTATGATCTTGACGAAATCTTGACCTTTTCTCCTCTTTTCTCCTCTTTTTCTTCTCTCAAAGCCCTAGCGTGATTTTGGAATGCGTAAACTGAACTAACTTAGTTTAGACCCCAAATAAATTTCTAAAAATGAAATAAATTTATCTGGTAATGAAAAGACAAAAGTACCCCTCTAAAATTCGGTTGACTTTCCTTATCCAGACAACCCGACTTCAAACGGGCATATCTCCCTCATACGAGCTCAAAAATGAGCAACCTTGGTGTCGTTGGAAAGATAATTCAAAGACCTTTGATTAGATATCTTATAGCCCACCTAAATCGTCATGTACTAGGATTCATGGTCGTTTGAAGTTGACCCAAAACTCGTACTTAACTTACTTGCCAAATTTCAGATTTTTTATTCTTTCCAAAAATGGTTCTTTGTAATTCTAGCTCTTTCAAATAACGGGGTGTTAAAATATCTCCCCCTTGGGAATATTTGTCCTCGAATGAGATTACTCTTAGTAGGCTAAGGGTGTAACATCTAACATCCAACTCAAACACCCAACAAGCAAAATGTAAACACAACAAGTCAACTTAAAATAAATGTCAAGAAAAGGATTAGTACCTTAATTTGGAACTTCTCCGAATTCAAAGAGATGTGGGTACCTCTTCTTCATATCCTCCTCAGCTTCCCAAGGAGCTTCCTCAACAAATTGATTCCTCCACAAAACCTTGACTGATGCTACCTCCTTGGTTCTCAACTTGCAAACCTGGCGCTCTAGAATCTTAATAGGAATCTCCTCATACGATAAGCTATCCTTAATTTATACCAATATCTTTGGTAGGTATGATAAGTAAATGATCGCCCATGCACTTCTTTAACATAGAAACATGAAATATCGGATGAACCTCTGCTAACTCTTGCAGTAGCTCAACTCATAAGCTACATTACCGATCCTATTGGATAGTCTATATGGACCAATATACCGGGGACTCAACTTCCTCTTCCTACCAAATCTCATAACATTATTCATGGGTGAAATCATCAAGTAGACCCAATCATCCATTTTGAACTATAAATATCTTCTCCTAACATCGGTATAGGATTTCTGATGACTCTACGTTGTTTTCATTCTCTCTTTAATAACCTTTACCTTTTCCATAGCTTGATGCACTAAGTCTGGTCCTATCAACCCAGCTTCACAAGATTCAAACCATCCAATAGGAGATCTGCATCGCCTCCCATAAAGAGCCTCATAAAGAGCCATTTGGATGCTAGAGTGGTAACTATTGTTATAAGCACACTCAATGAGAGGTAGGTGATCATCCCAACTACCCTTAAAATCAATTACAAAAGCCCTCAATATATTTTCTAAAGTCTGAATAGTGCGCTCTGCTTGACCATCAGTTTAAGGATGAAAAGCAGTACTCAAGTTCACCTTTGAACCCAAACCTTTCTGGAATGACTTCCAAAATTGTGCAGTAAATTATGCATCTCTATCTGAAATAATCGACAATAGAACTCCATGAAGTCTAACTACCTCTTGAAGATATAACTTGGCATAATCCTCTGTTGAATGGGTAGTCTAAATACCGGCAAAAAGTGGGTTGATTTAGTCATTCGATCTACAATCACCCAAATGGAATTATGCTGCCTACGGGACCGTGACAAACCACTAATAAAGTCGATATTGATCATCTCCCACTTCCATTCAAGAATCTCTATACTCTGAGCCATACCACCGGGCCTCTGGTGCTGTACCTTCACTTGTTGACAATTCAGACATTTAGCAACAAACTTTGCAATGCCCTTCTTCATACTACTCCACCAATAAACCTCTCTCAAATCATGATACATCTTTTTGGAACCCGGAAGGATAGAATATCTAGAGCTATGAGCTTCCTCCATGATCCTATCTTGAAGTTCATCCACCCTTGGCACACACTATCTACCTTGATACCTCAATACACCATTTCCCCCTTGTTCAAAAGTCATCACCTTTTGCTTCTGAACATTTGCCTTCAATTCAAGCAAAATAGGATCCTGGTCTTGTTTCTCTTTCACTTCAGACACTAGTGACGATTTAGCCCCATTCATCACCACCACTCCTCCTTCATTGGAATCCATCAATCAAACTTCTAGTCGTTCAAGTCTATGCACATCCTTTGCTACCTCTTTCTTATCTTTCTCTACATGGGCAGTAATACCCATAGACAATCTACTCAAGGCATCAACAACAACATTCATATTACCTTGGTGATAAAGAATACTCATGTCATAATCCTTGAGTAATTCTAACCACCACCTTCTCTGTCTGAGGTTAAGCTTTTTCTGACTAAAAACATACTGAAGACTCTTGTGATCGGTGAACACATCCACATGAACACCATAAAGATAGTGACGTCATATTTTCAAAGCAAATACTACGGCAACCAACTCTAGATCATGGGTTGGGTAATTCTTCTCGTGAACTTTAAGTTGTTTGGAGGCATAAGTTATAACCTTGCCAATCCTCATTAACACACAACCCAAACCGATTCTAGACGCATCACAATATACCACAAAGCCTTGTGTTTCCTCTGGAAAGGTCAATACTGGGGAAGTAGTCAACCGTTTTTTCAATTCTTGAAAGTTTTTCTCACAAGCTTCAGACCATTGAAACTTAACTTTTTTCTAAGTCAACTTAGTCAAAGGAGATAAAATAGATGAGAAACCCTCGATGAACCTTCTATAATAGCAAACCAAACACAAGAAACTCCTAATGTCAGTTGGAGAGGTGGGTCTAGGCCAATTCTGCACTGCCTCTATCTTTTGAGTGTCAACTCGAATTCCATCACCGTAAAAAATATGTCCTAAGAATGCCACAGACTCAAATCAAAATTCATACTTAGAAAACTTAGCATATAACTCCTTATCTTTGAGAGTTTGGAGAACTATTCTAAGATGAATAGTATGATCTTCCTCATTCCCCAAATAGATTAGGATGTCATCAATTAATACGATAACAAACATATATAAATAAGGCTTGAATACTCTATTCATAAGGTCCATAAATATTGCAGGAGCATCAAACCAAAAGATATAACTAGGAACTCATAATGACCATAGCGGGTCCTGAAAGCTGTCTTAGGGATATCATTTTCTCTTACTCTCAACTGATGATAGCCAGATCTGAGGTCTATTTTCAAAAAACAAGTTGCACCCTAAAGTTGATCGAAGAGATCATCAATTCTCGGAAGAGGATACTTATTCTTAATAGTGACATTGTTTAACTGACGGTAATCTATGCACATTCTAAAAGAACCATCTTTCTTTCTCACAAATAAGACTGAAGCACCCCAAGGTGAGACACTTTGTCAAATAAAACCTTTCTCAAGAAGATCTTTCAACTGTTCTTTTAACGTTTTCAACTCTGCTAGAGCCATTCTATATGGAGGAATAGAGATAGGACAAGTATCAGGAAGAATATCTACACCGAAGTCTATTTCTTAGGAAGGACTCCAGGAAAGTCATCTAGGAAGACTTCTAGAAACTCACTAACAACTGAAACTGACTGAATAGGTGGTGTCTCAACACTAGAGTCATTAACTCGGACTAAGTGATAGACACAAGCCTTGGAAACTAACTTTCTCACCTTAAGGTACGAAATAAAATGACCTTTAGGCACTATTGAACTACTCATCCCCTCAAAAACTGGTTCATTAAGAAGCTGAAACTTGACTACCCGAGTTATACAATCGACTGAGGCATAACAGGCATGAAGCCCGTCCATACCCAGAATGACATCAAAATCTACCATGTCTAACTCAACTAAATCAACCACGGTGCTCTTGTGATTGACGAAAATGACACAATCACGATAGACCTCTCAGCTTATAACGACCCAAACCGTCGTTTTTTAAGAAAGGAAAAATGTCGGGGGAAATTGGGCCCATGATCCCGCCAAAGCAGGCCAGATGTCGCTAGGGCGACAGCGCTCCAGTGGAACA
Source organism: Solanum acaule (assembly GCA_036250505.1). NCBI lineage: Eukaryota > Viridiplantae > Streptophyta > Magnoliopsida > Solanales > Solanaceae > Solanum > Solanum acaule. The sequence continues at coordinate 19,695 of JAJOOR010008512.1, read as the reverse complement.
TGGAATGCCAAAGCGGGACTGACGGGACAAAACTTAAATAACGTGAAGTCTTAGTTTCTCCTTTTTCCAAAAACACCAAAAAGAGGCGAGGATCACACCAGAAACCCTCAAAAAGCTGCTCTAGGCTTGGAAAGGAAGGAGAAAGAGATTTCTAGCATAAGGATGTCGATAGCTTGCACATTTCTGATAAAAAAATCCACCGTCCCATTGCCCGAAAGCCAGGATGGGAGCTGATTGGAGCCCAGGTAGGCTAGGTTTATTTAATTGAGTAGTCTTAAATCTGTGTTCACTGAGTAGTATATGGATATTTCATGAAAGAATTCATGCGTAAACATTCGTGCACCGAAAAAGAGATAGTTGTACCTATATCCCTAGTTGTACATCAGACGAATACCGTAAGAGGAAACCTCATCTTGTGAACTAAGGTAGGTGATGGTTTGATTTCATGTTTGTGTGATGGATGTTAATAATTCCCTCATTGTAATGCATGTATGTATGTGAATGAAGCACTATTGATCAAACCTAATGAAATGAGTATGAATGAATAATTGTATCTCATGAATCAACACTTGATTAAATGATTAATTATGAGTATGAATGTGATTGTGAATGTGTTGATTGAATCGGGTGTCACGTTCCGACACATACATTGGATCGGGTGTCACATTCCGACACACTAATAGTTTGGGTATGGTTTCCATGAGAGGACCGTTGTATTGTTATATTTAATTGCTATTGAGAATGTGAAATTGTACATTGCTCCTGAAATGATAACTAATTTATTCATTCTGTATATGGGGTGTATTAGTTTATGGTTACTCGGTATATATCTCGTTACTAAATAAACTGTGAATGATAAGGTCCAAGTCAGAAGATCTTCCACTCGGACACGACCTGTGCCCCCACATATAGCTCGATCCCCTGCATAGCACAAGCCACCACTTGAGCCCAGGGAAAAGTCATGTCGGTGCAATTATCTCGATGTGTGGATCATCTTTGAAACCAAGTGTAGCCATATCTTAGCATCCGATGACCAGTTAGTACTGGTGATGCCCTCAGTAGTAGCCCAGTCAACCCTGTCCCGGCGCGCAGGCTCAACAAGTGTATCCCATAGCCAGCCCAAATCTATCTCCCTAAGCTTGGCCTCGTACTCTGTGTTGGGGACCTCTAGCACCTCATTTATGAATTTAGTATTCAAAGGGATGTCAACTCCCGGGATACAGATAGTAGGGTGAGGGTGGTCCTAGCGAATGGTAGGTACGATGGCATATAATTCCCTCACCATATGGAGCACAATAGGGGGAGACTCTGTCAGTGAGGCCCATCCTAACTTCATCAGCTGGACATAAAAGGTGGGCGCCTTCTCCTCTAGGTTCAGTAAATGGAAACCCCTCTAACAACATAACTTGGTGTTCCAGTGATCATGGTATCTTTCTCGACTGGCATCATCGGGAATCGGACAAAAGGCAGATTCTCCTCGTTAATACTACCCATTTTTAGACAAGCCTGCAAAATTATGAAACATACACGTTTGAACTCCATGGAATTAGACAATATTTGGCTAAGAAAAGAAAATTTTATGATTTTAGTGGCAAGGGGCCACTGCCCCACTGAATCCCGCCACAACGGGATGAGGGAGGCCGCTACAGTGAGATGAAGGCCGCCAGAGCGGCCTTCGTCTAGGAAAAACTTCAGGCGCGATCATGGCTCCCCTTCATCTCAAAAACCTTATTTTCGACAAAATTTCAGTAGATCAGAGTCTATAAAGTACCCTAGTACCTAAATATATGATTTTTCTAGCAAAATAGCCCCTAATGAAGCCCAAATCTTAGTTTTACACCAATAAAACATTTCAACTTCCCCCACCCATTACGGTATCATTTCAACCGTATTTTTGTGAAATCCTTACACCCAGAACATTGTGGAGAAGTTAGGGACGTAAGAGAAGTGTCCATGCTGCGTTGTTTTAACAAATCAAGCAACCTATGTTCAAAGATTTGAATAACTACCCCAAGACCTTCCTAATCAATCAGTTATCATTATGTAATCGAAGTTAAGTATTGAAGTAAATAGCGTAAGGAACGAGAACATTACCTTGAAGTTGACGTTCTTACTAAAGTGATTGAGAGGATTTTCAGAGTTTTGAATGACAAAAGGGAGGAAATGGGGAAACCATTCCCCTCCCCCCACTTTAATGTCTCCGATCTCCCGCAACAGTGGGAGGTGCCTCGCTACAGTGGCCCCGCCTCAGCGAGAAAACTGCCGCTCTAGCGGTGATAGGCTGTGCAATTGGACGCGTTTCTTTTCTCCGTGTGTTGCCTCATTTTCCCTAACCGGTCCATTGAGTATAGAACCATTCGTGCTTAAAAGTAAAACAACTACTATCCTTCGTGGTTCCGTAATGGGACAATTCGTTAGTTTAGAAGTACTCCAATAAAGGGTACATGTTGATCCCTTCGCTAGTCGTTCAGGGATGAACGAGGAGTAAATTTGTATCTATTGTAACAACTAGAACCGTCGTTATTTAGGAAAGGAAAAATGTCGGGGAAAAATGTGCCTATCATCCCGCCAGAGCAGGTAAGATGCCTCTAGGGCGTCGGCATTCCAGCGGGACATCGAGCGCTAGAGCGTGACGGATGAGACAAAACTTAAATAATGTGAAGTGTTATTTTCTGATTTTTCCAAAAACACCAAAAAGAGCCGAGGATCACCCAGAAACCCTCAGAAGTCTGCTCTAGTCTTAGGAAGGAAGGAGAAAGAGATTTCTAGTATAAGGATATCGATAGCTTGCCGATTTCCGGTTAAATATCCACCGTCTCGTTGCCCAGAAGCCAGGATGGAAGCTGCTTGGCGCCCAGGTAGGATAGGTTTATTTAATTGAGCAGTCTTAAATTTGTGTTCACTGCATAATATATGGATAATTGATGGTAGAATTCATGCGTAGACCTTCGTGCACCGAAAAAGAGATAGTTGTATATGTATCCCTTTTTGTACATCAGACGTATACCGTAGGAGGAAACCTCGTCATGTGAACTATTGTAGGTGAGGTTTGATTTCATGTTTGTGTGATGTATGCTGGTAATTGCCTCATTGTAATGCATACATGTATGTGAATGAAGGACTATTGATCAAACCTAATGAAATAAGTATGATTGAATAATTGTATGCCATGAATCAACACTTGATTGTATGATTATGAGTATGTACATTATGAGTGTGAATATGATTGTGGTTGTGTTGATTGGATTGGGTATCACATTCCGACACATACATTGGATCGGGTGTCACGTTTCGACACACTACTTAGGATCGGGTGTCACATTCCGGCACACTAACAGTTTCGGTATGGGTTCCATGAGAGGACCGTTCTATTGTTATATCTAATTGTTATTGAGAATGTTAAATTGTACATTTCTCCGGAAATGATAACTGATTTATACGTTTTGTATATGGGGTGTATTAGGTTATGGTTACTCGGTACATATCTCGTTAATAAATAAACTTTGAATGGTCAAGTCCAAGTCGGGAGGTGGTATAGTAAGTGGAGACTAGGGTCTAGATATACTATATGATAATTGAGAGAAGCGGTCTGTGTTCGTAATGTTGTGAATTGGGGTGGTGTTATGTCATAAATATTAAATCGTTAGGTATTACCCTGGAATGAGGTTAGCATTAAAGAGGTTAATAAACCTTGATAGAACCTGCTATGGAGTCAAGAGTTGAGTGGTGATGTGGAAGAGGTAAGGGGTTATAGTCAAGTACTAGTATAATATAAAGGTGGAGGAATGAACGGTCTTATCTCATGTTTCCTGCTGGTTGATTTTCATATATTATGCGGTAGGTATCGGGTTGACCGATAATGCCTATCAGTACGTGTGGTTGTACTGATACTACACTTGCTATGTCTTTTGGCATAGTGTGGTTGCAGGGTCAGTGATGTTTCACAGGTGAAGACGAAGAAAATCTCCAACAACTTCTAATTTTCCTTCTATGTGGTGGGAGCTGCGTCATTTGTTCTCATGTTATATCATTGTAATCTTAAAAGCTCTTGTACCTATTTAGACTAGATCCCTGGGGTGTTAATTACTTTACAAGTCTTAACCTTGAGTCGTTTTAAAAACTCTTTATTTTATGAAATCTACATGAATTTTCCTTTTATCTTGAGTTTTCTTAATCTTCTGCACGTCTTTAACTATTTTGGAATCGAGGGTTCTCCTATGTAAGTGTTAGAGTAGGTGCCCGGAAGGCCCGGTGGGTTGGGTCGTGATACAACTAGAATAGACTCACCAACAGGTGTAGAAACACTGAAGGGCTTAAGAAGTTGCTCAGGAAGAATATCAAAATTCATGGCAATATAAGGTGTCACAAAAGATAGACTCGCTCCCTGATCTAGCAAAGCATAAACATCAAAAGTAAAGACTTTGATCATACCAGTGACAACATCTAGATAATTCTCTTGGTCTTGGCAACTAGTGATAGCATATAGGCGGTTTGCTCCTCCACTGGTCCCTGAAGTAGCTCCTCTAGGTGCAGCCCTGTCTGGTGGAGCAGCTGAAGAAAATTGGGCTTTATTACCCCTATTTCCACCGCTTTGCCTGTTCTTAGAACACTCTTTCATGAAGTCACCCTCTTAACCACACTTGAGCAATCAGTGGAGACATCGCGACACGTTCCTGGGTAGTTCCTACTACTCTTAGCACATGTGCCACACTACCTTGAGACTACGCAGGTCTAGCTCTGAAATTATGTGAGTTCTGATTATTAAACTCACCTCTGTTCCTTGGTGCAGGTGCACTAGCAGATGATGGAGCAGGTCCCTTTTGCTTTTGTTGGAATGATGACCGGTTGGCATTACTCTTCTGTTGTCCGGACTCATTTCCTCATGTCTTAGCCTTCTTTTTGCTAAACTATTCTCTATCCCTCATCTTGTTTTCCTAAACCTGCTGCACATGGATCATCAACCTTGCTATGTCCATATCTTCTATTAGCATAGCTGCCTTGCCATCTTTACTTGACAGACGAGACAACCCAACAACTAATAAACTCATCCTACTCCTCATGTCAGAAACCATCTCCGGAGCATAGCGGGAAAGTTGGGTGAACTTAAGACTGTACTCCTACACGCTCATAGATTCCTTCTTAAGAGTAAGGAATTCTCGTACCTTTGCTTCTCTCAGTTCCCGGGGAAAGAAACGCCCTAAGAAGGTCTCCTCAAACATAGCCCAACTCACAATTGGTGCACCCTCAGCTCTACCCTTCTTACATGGGTCAAACCATATTCTAGAGACACCCTTCATTTGATATACAACTAGTTCTACTCTCTCAACATTAGTAACAAGCATAATCTCAAAACCATTTTAAAGCTCTTCAACAAAGTTTTATGTATCATCAGTGATACTTGAACAAGTGAATCTTGGAGGATTCATCCTTAAGCACTCTCGAATTCTAGATGTATGAGCCACATCTTGTTGAACTCCTCTTTGTTACTGAACCTGGTTGGTGATAGTTTGACTCAGCAGTCGGATAGCTTCCCAAAAATCAGCATTAGTGACTGCACTTCTGGTGCATTAGGTACCCCTTGCTCCTCAACGTTCGACCTCGAACAGCTCTTCGTGGAGGCATGATTTGAAATATACGTGCTAGCACGAGTTAGAAAGAAGCTTTTATAGAGATAAACTCTATCGCACGAAATGAATATGAAAGAAGTGAGATAGTCCCTAACTGTTGCAGCCTCCTATTTATAGATGCAGCGCGCTTCACATCGATAACTAGGACTCTATAGACACGGCTTCATAGACTCCCTCGGACTCTTGAACTACGTGCTCTGATACCATGTTTATCACACCCCGAGCCTACACCCTGGGAGGGATTGGCACTCGAGAATTATTGATGGCCCTAAGCGAATTCTTGGCCTAGCTAGACTCTCAGTGGAAGACTTTAAGCATTAATCAAAGAAGTCAAATGAAACTCTACTCAACTGTCTCAAAATAACTTAGAATGTTTTAGAAATAAACATTCAACTAGCAATATCGGTTGTCAATACTACTCCCAAAATATACTCAACTCATATGTTTAAAAACATAATTCTTTCTCTGTGGTTTGAGGTTATTACTCAAAAGCTTATCTCTTAAAAGAGATGAAACTCAAAATTACTCATGAAAACTCTTTGGGAAATTGGTGTTTCCTCTCATCTTAATGGCGAAATATTTACACTTTGGGAATACATAGTCCCCATATAACATTCTAAAGGAACGAACTCGGCTCTACTCTTTTTCAATCTTAATGCTTAAGTTTTAAAACAAGTTTAAAAGATTTGTAAAAGACTACTTAAAATGACTCGAATAACCCTCCAGACTTGACTCTTAACTCTACCTTGAATTTGAATTATGAATTCAAGGTTGTGATTTGTGATAGGAAGGATATCGTGATGATTAGGAGTGTTTTTAGATAGTTAAACATGAGAAACGATCGAGAATTCACTGTATGGGAGCAAGTCCGTGACGCAGAGATGAATTTTAATATTTGGTCATGAATTAAATTTTGAGGCAGTGGGTCTGCGACCTCTCTGTGACGTGGAGAAAGATTTTGTACAAAGGGAGGGCAGGTCCGCGACGCGGAGTGGAGTGTCAGAATCTCTCGACTTTTTCCTTCTTCATTTTGATAACCCCAATTCACCTAAATTCAATTATTTTTCTAAATTTCTCTTTAGATTCTGATACCCAGTACATGTACACTGGAATCTACTCATGAACGATTCTAAAATTGACACGATTTCATTAAGAACTCAACAATCCCATCCTAACTCAAGAACGAAAGCCAATTTCAAGAACACAATTCAAGATCATCGACTTTCAACTTTCTAGAACGAATTTCGCTGAAATAAACATGATTGTCGCGTGGGTGAACAATACCCCTCTAAAATTCGGTTGACTTTCCTTATCCAGACAACCCAATTTCAAACGGGCATATCTCCCTCATACTAGCTCGAAAATTAGCAACCTTTAGTGGCGTTGAAAAGATAATTAAAAGACCTTTCATTTGATATCTTATAGCCCACCTAACTCATCCTGTACTAGGAGTTATGATCGTTTGAAGTTGACCGAAAACTCATACTTAACATACTTACCAAATTTCAGATTTTTTATTCTTTCCAAAAATTGTTCTTTGTAATTCTAGCTCTTTCAAATAGCGGGGTGTTACATTATGTCCCCTTTGGGAACATTCGTCCTCAAATGAGATTACTCTTAGTAGGCTGACGGTGTAACATTTAACATCCAGCTCAAACACCCAACAACCAAAATATAAACACAACAAGTCAACTTAAAGTAAATGTCAAGAAAAAGATTAGTACCTTAATTTGGAACTTCTCCTCATTCGAAGAGATGTAGGTACCTCTTCTTCATATCCTCTTCAACTTCCCAAGTAGCTTCCTTAACAAACTGATTCTTCCACAGAACCTTGACTGATGCTACCTCCTTGGTTCTCAACTTGCAAACCTAGCGGTCTAGAATCTGAACAGGAATCTCCTCATAAGATAAGTTATCTTTAATACCCATATCTTTAGTAGGTATGAGAAGCAAAGGATCACCCATGCACTTCTTTAACATAGAAACATGAAATACCGAATGAACCATTGCTAACTCTTGCGGTAGCTCCAACTCATAAGCTACGTTATCGATCCTCTTGGATATTCTGTAGGGACCAATACATCTGGGACTCATCTTCCCCTTCTTACCAATACTCATAACACCCTTCATGGGTAAAATATTCAAGTAGACCCAATCATCCACTTCAAACTCTAAATATCTTCTCCTAACATCGGTATAGGATTTCTGATCACTCTATGTTGTTTCCAATCTCTTTTGAATAACCCTTTACCTTTTCCATAGCTTGATGAATTAAGTCTGGTCCTATCAACCCAGCTTCACCAAGTTCAAACCATCCAATAGGAGATTTGCATCACCTACAATAAAGATCCTCATAAGGAGCCATTTGGATGCTATAGTGCTAACTATTGTTATAAGAACACTCAATGAGAGGTAGGTGATCATCCCAATTACCCTTGAAAACAATCACAAAATACCTCAACATATCTTCTAAAGTCTGAATAGTGCGCTCTGCTTGACCATCAGTCTGAGGATGAAAAGTAGTACTCAAGTTTACATTTGAACCCAAACCTTTCTGGAATGACTTCCAAAATTATGTAGTAAATTGTGCACCTCTATCTTAAATAATAGACACGGGAACTCCATGAAGTCTAACCACCTCTTGAAGATATAACTTGGCATAATCCTCTGCTGAATGGGTAATCTTTACTGGCAAAAAGTGGGTTGATTTAGTCATTCGATCTACAATCACCTAAATGGAATCATGCTGCCTGCGGGACCACGACAAACCAGTAATAAAGTCCATATTGACCATTTCCCACTTCCATTCAAGAATATCTATATTGTTAGCCATACCACTAGGCCTCTAGTTCTCTACCTTCACTTGTTGACAATTCAGACACTTATCAACAAACCCTGCAATGTCCTTCTTTATACTACTCCACCAATAAACCTCTCTTAAATCACAATACATATTTGTAGAACCTGGATGGATAGAATATCTGGAGCTATGAGCTTCCTCCATGATCCTCCCTTGAAGTTCATCCACCCTTGGCACACATAATCTACCTTGATACCTCAATGCACCATCTCTCCTTGTTCAAAACCAATGACTTTTGCCTTATGAACATTGGCCTTCAATTCAAGCAAAATAGGATATTGGTCTTGGTTCTCTTTCACTTCGGACACTAGTGACGATTCAGCCCCATTCATCACCACAAATCCTCCTTCATTGGAAACCATCAATCAAACTCCTAGTCGTGCAAGTCTATGTACATCATTTGATAACTCTTTCTTATCTTCCTCTACACCCATAGACAGTCTACTCAAGGCATTAACAACAACATTAGCCTTACCTGGGTGATAGAGATTACTCATGTCATAATTCTTGAGTAATTCTAACCACCTTTTCTGTCTGAGGTTAAGCTCTTTCTGACTGAACACATATTGAATACTCTTGTGATCGGTGAACACATCCACATGAACACCATAAAGATAGTGACGCCATATTTTCAAAGAAAATACTACGGCAGCCAACTCTAGATCATGGGTTGGGTAATTCTTCTCGTGAACTTGAAGTTGTTTGGATGCATAAGTTATAACCTTGCCATTCTGCATTAACACACAACCTAAACCAACTCTGGACGCAGCACACTATACCACAAAGCCTTGTGATCCCATTGGTAATGTCAATACTGGGCAGTAGTCAATCGCTTTTTCAATTCCTGGAAGCTTTTCTCATAAGCTTCAGACCATTGAAACTTAACTGTTTTCTGAGTCAACTTAGTCAAAGGAGATGAAATAGATGAGAACCCCTGGATGAACCATTTATGATAGCTAGCCAAACCCAAGAAACTCCTAATGTCAATTGGAGATGTGGGTCTAGGCTAATTTTGCACTGCCTCTATCGTTTGACTGTCAAATTGAATTCCATCAACGAAAACAATATGGCGTAAGAATGCCACAGACTCAAGCCAAAATTCATACTTAGAAAACTTAGCATATAACTCCATATCTTTGAGAGTTTGGAGAACTATTCTGTGATGACTAGCATGGTCTTTCTCATTCCTCGAATAGATTAGGATGTCATCAATGGATACGGTGGAGTCAAGAGTTGAGTGGTGATGTGGAAGAGGTAAGGGGTTATAGTCAAGTATTGGTATAATATAAAGGTGGATGAATGAACGGTCTTATTTCATGTTTCCTGCAGGTTGATTTTCATATATTATGCGGTGAGAATCGGGTTGATCGATGATGCTAACCAATATGTGTGGTTGTACTGATACTACTCTTGTTATGCCATTTGGCATAGTCTGGTTGCAGGGTCAGTGATTTTTCGTAGGTGAAGAAGAAGACAATCTCCAAAAGCTTCTTATTTTTCCTTCTGTGTGGTAGGAGATATGTCATTTGTTCTCATGATATATCATTGTAATCTTAGAAGCTCTTGTACATGTTTAGACTAGATCCCTGGGGTGTTAATTATTTTACAAGTCTTAACCTTGAGTTGTTTTAAAAACACTTTATTTTATGAAATCTACATGAATTTTCCTTTTATCTTGAGTTGTCTTAATCTTTCGCATGTCTTTAACTGTTGTTGGAATCGAGGGTTCTCCTAGGTAGGTGTTAGAGTAGGTGCCCGCATGGCCCAGTGGGTTGGGTCGTGATACAGATAGAATAGACTCACCAACTGGTGTAGAAACACTGAAAGGCTCAAGAAGTATCTCCTCTAGGTGCAGCCCTGTCTGGTGGAGCAACTGAAGAAGATTGGGCTTTATTGCCCATATTTCCACCGCTTTGCCTGATCTTAGGACACTCTTTCATGAAGTGACCCTCTTGACCACACTTGAAACAACCAGTGGAGTCATTGCGACACATTCCTGGGTGGTTCCTACCACTCTTAGCACATGTAGGAGACCAATTACCTCATTCTGCCACATTACCTTGAGACTGTGCAGGTCTAGCTCTGAAAATTTGTAAATTCTAATTATTGAACTCACATATGTTCCTTCGTGCAAGTGCACTAGCATATGATGGAGCAGGTCCTTTTTGCTTTTGTTGGAAAGATGACTGGTTGGCATTACTCTTCTGCTGTCTGGACTCATTCCCTGATGTCTTGGCCTTCTTGTTTCTAAACTCTTCTCTATCCCTCAGCTTGTCCTCCTTAACCTGCTGAACATGGATCATCAATCTTGTTATGTCCATATCTCATATCAGCATAGTTGTCTTGCCCTTTCTACTTGACAAACAAGACAACCCAGCAACGAATAAACTCATCCTGCTCCTCACGTCAGCAACCACCTCCAGAGCATAGTTGGAAGTTGGGTGAACTTAAGATTATACTCGTGCACGCTCATAGATTCCTGCTTAAGAGTAAGGAATTCTCGTACCTTTGCTTCTCTCAATTCCCAGGGAAAGAAACACCCCAAGAAGGCCTTCTCAAACATAGCCCAACTCACAATTGGTACACCCATAGCTCTACCCTTCTTCCATGGGTCAAACCATATTCTAGCGATACCTTTCAGTTTATATGTAGCTAGTTCCACTCTCACAGCATTAGTAATATGCATAAACTGAAAAACCTTCTGATGCTCTTAAATAAAGTTTTCTGGATCCTCAGTGATACTTGAACCAGTGAAGCTTAGAGGATTCATCCTTAAGAACTCTCGGATTCCAGACGTATTAGCCACATCATGTCGAACACCTCTTTGTTGCCCAACCTGGTTGGTCACAGCTTGACTCAGCATTCGGATAGCTTCCCGAAATTCAGCTTTAGTGACCTCTCCTTGGGGTTGCACTTCTGGTGCATTAGGTACCCCTTACTCCTCAACATTCCTCCTAGCAGGACAACCTCGGCCAGCTCTTCGTGGAGGCATGATCTGAAAGACAAGTTCAAGCACGAGTTAGAAAGAAACTTTTATAGAGATAAACTCTATTGCACTACATGGGTATGAAATGAGTGAGGTAGTTCCTAAATGATGTAGCCTCCTAATTATAGATGTGGCGCGTTTCACACCGATAACTAGAACTCTACAGAGACGGCTTCATAGACTCCCTAGGACTCTTGAACTCTGTGCTCTGATACCAAGTTTGTCACACTTCGAGCCTACAACCTGGGAGGGACTGGCACTCAAGAACCATTGTCGGCCCTAAGTGAACCCTTTGCCTAGCTAGACTCTCAGTGGAAGACTCTAAGCATAAATAAAATATGTCAAATGCAACTCTACTCAACGGTCTCAAAATAACTTAGAATATTTTTAAAATAAACATTCTACTATCCAAAGTGGCATACCAAGTCTTATAACAAAATAACTGAAATGCAAAGACTAAAGAACTATAGATATCTATCTATGAAGCCTCTAAAACTATGAGGAATGTCGGCACAAGACCCCCGATCATCCTAACAATAGAAAATGCAAAAAACAATGTAAAAAGGGATACTCTAAAAATCAAGGAGGCTCACCAACTAACTCTGAGTGCTCAACTGGATCAACGAAGCGCTAGATGCTGACCCTGGTTACCTGTATCTGCATCATAAAATGATGTAGGCCAAATGGCATCAGTACATTGAATGTACGAGCATGCGAGGGGAAATCCAAACAACACATAAGCTTGAACTAGAATCTAAAGGAAACACTTACCTCAGCTTTATCAACTCATGGATACTAACCTCACTGCAGAAATAAACACGAATAAAGATGCAATTTATATAAAGCATTTAAACAGTAGGTACGAACTCAATATATTGAAATATACAATAACAACTCAATGTATACATAATAAAGTAATATACTTCTATGGGAGTTTCTCTAACCGATAACCATCACTATCAGCTATGCGATGATACAACGTCTCGCCCACGCTACCAGAATTGTGCTATAACTTCCTGGGATATAGAAAACCTCAACTAAGTGGATCCACTATATAATATTTTAAAGGAATTAACTCGTCTCTACTCTTTCTCAATCTCAATGATTAAGTCTTAAAACAAGTTTAAAAGATTTACTAAAGAGTTCTTAAAACGACTCAAAGAACCCTCAAGACTTGACTCTAAACTCTACCTTGAATTTGAATTATGAATTTGAGGTTTTGATTTGTGATAATCGTGATGATTAGGAGTGTTTTTAGATAGTTAAACATGAGAAACGGTTGACAATTCACTGTCTGGGACCAAGTCCGCGATGCGGAGATGCATTTTAATATTTGGTCGCGACATAAATTTTGAGGCAGTGGGGTCCGCAACCTCTTCAATATACGGAGAAATACTATGTGCATAGGAAGGGGCGAGTCTGTGACGCGGAGTGGAGTGCCAGATTCGCCCGACTTTTTCCTTCTTTGTTTTCTAACCCTAATTCGCCTAAATTCAATTATTTTTCTCAATTTCTCTTTAGATTCAGATACCCACTACATATACACAAGAATCTACTCATGAATGACTTTAAAATTGACACGATTTCATCAAGAACTCAACAATCCCATCCTAACTCAAGAATGAAAGCTAATTTCAAGATCATCGACTTTCAACTTTCTAGAAAGAATTTCGCTGAAATAAAAATGATTGGTGGGTCGGTGAACGAACCCAACGCTATGATAGTCTCACATACCTCATTAAGGATCAGCCTTTGGCGAAATCCACAATGAAATTGTCACGACCCAGTAGTACCCCCTAGATGTGACAAGGCATACTCAACCCCAAAAGGTCTCATACAAGCCCCTTAGCATATCATAACATAAGGTAAAAGAAATGATGCAGAATTTAAAAACTTTATCCATACTATCGAAGTCTTTTATAAAATCAAGAACAAGTCTAACTTGTCTCAATTAGCCATCTACTACAATCTTTGAATCAAATAAGGACACAACCCTTATAATATAGTCCGAAAATGAAATAATTAGAAAGAAACTACAAATGACTCATACGTCCTCGAATCTTGAAGATTCACCGCAAGCTAGGAGAATAGTCGATCCAAGCTTGAACCAAAAGAAGATTCACCTCAAAGTCCGGACCCTACACTTGTGGCAAAATGTAGGAAAATATGGGTTAGCACAAAAATGCACCAAGTATAATAGCCATGCATAAAAACCTTGAAAATATGCTAAAAAGGACATTTTAGTTGAAAAGCATGCACTTTACCAAGCTGAGAATCTCCATGCACATTAGTATTAAAGCATAAGTCGTAAGGATTTTCAACATATAGGTCATCATAGCATAATAGAACCACCTCATAAGTAACCCTAAGTTATACTTGAGCAATGCATAGATAAGATCCCATAATCCCATCTATATTAAGTACCATTTTTAGGTCACCATAATCATACTTACCATTATTTGATCTCATCTTTTGTTCAAACTCATAGTCAAGGAACAGTTACATTTAATAAGTCATATCAAGGAAAGTAACATATAGCAACAATCCAAGTTAAACATTCATCATTACATTTAGCCTTCATATCAACATACTTAGTAGAATCATCATAAGCATATTCATTTCATAAATCATTATAACATTAAGGAACATACCAGAACTACTCTCAAAGCCTACTTGTGCAATGCATGGATGAAGTCCCATACTCCCACCAACACTAAGTAGTGCATTCTTGAGAAGCCATAGTTCATAATCATTCATTATGGGGGTAAGCCTTAACTGACATAGGCCATGTGAGCAAAACATGGAATCCGGTGTCACCCACAACGAAAAGAGTTGGTCTACTTACCTAAGGTAGAACCGGTAACATTTAGCTTAGGTGGATTGATGAGTCCACAAATTGGACTCATTTAGGGCTTTATTTTAATAGAAATAGTTTCCTCAAATGCTTATTTATTCTAAATATCTGATGAAAACACTTAAGTTTCAGGTATTTGAAGTTTTAGTGGAAGCATGGACACTTAGGCGCAAAGAGGAACAGAAAGGCTAAAAAGAATGAAGAAGTTGAAGCTTGACCATCGCCAAGCACGCTTGGCGATTCACCAAAGGGACGCACTCCGCCTTTTGTTCCAGTACACGAAGCCCTGAAAAAGTAGGATCAAAAAGGCGATGAAAGGAACAGTCGGTGTTTCACCGAATGGTTCCGCGAAGCAATACTATGTTGCCCAATGACACAAAGCACGATGATGCTGAAGGCAAGTGCAAGAAGGCGATGAACTACACCAAACGGCGAATTACCGAGATAATCGGCGATTTCAACTACCCTCGCAAAGCGATCCGCCAGCACTATTTTCTGAAGCCTATTAATACTAAACTCTTTATTAATATTAGGATAATTAACTTGTAGAGTCGAACAATTATTATAATTTCCATATAGAATAGTACTTTTTGCTCTAAGTTAGAGGGTTTTGGAGACTTGGAGGAGAAGAGGGTTTTCATCTTCAAGATTTGGAGTTAGGTCTCTTGGATTCTTCATTCTTGGCATGTAACAAGACTGAAATCTTCATACCCATTTGAATGCAAACTCGTTTAGGTATAAATTTCTATCTCTTAATGTGTGGCTAAAAACCTCAATTCTTGGGGTGTGATTTAGCGAATATGGGTTAAGATATTTGTTGGGTCTTGCTTGTTGATAGTTTATTTGTAGTTTAATTGTGATTTCACCTAGTGGTTGTGGTTTAGTTTAATGGGTTTGTAGCTGCAAATACAAAACCACCCATGTGTTTTAGGCTTGCGAGAGAGAGAGGTCGCGAAACTAAGACCGCTAGACTGATGGCCTAAGGGTGGGTTGACATGAGGTTCAGCCCGAGAGGGTGAGCCCTAGTCCCATATCCTAACACTCAGCTTGAGAGAGTGAGTGGGGTAAGGCGTAGGCTGGCCTTCATGCGGCAAGTGGGTGTCCGAGAGGAACCCATTTGAAACGGGGTAAGTTGCTTGAGAGAGAACTTATTTCAACATAAAGCTTAGCCTAGTCACTATTATTCTATAAATTTTCTATCGAAAGGTTGTACCCAATAACTTAGATTAACCCATATTCCGGTCAGATCCCAAGAATCCCCCTCTCATTGCTTAGATTTCTTGTTGATTTTGCTGATTTTAGCTTACTTGTGACGAAACCCCTATTTGTTAATTGACACTTTTGTGTCACCCTCTTAATTTACTATGTTTTTACTCGTTAATGTCTTTATCTATGACTAGTTAGAACTAAATTTTATTTTTCTATTAATTCTCAAAACCACTCCCTTTGGACACGACCCCAACCCTTGGTTGAGTTACTATATTATCGACGATCATAGACACTCGTACCATAGGTTAGTGTCATTGGTCACGATAAGTATCAAAATGGCACCGCTGCCGGGGAGTGGTGTTATTTGAGAATTTTTAGATTAGTAGAATTTTTGTTCTTCTTAGTTGTAGTTTACTAATTTAATTTTTAGTTTTGTTCTGTTGATTGTGTAAAGATTTCAAAAAGCATGCGTGTTAACGGTAGTAACGGGAGCCAGGTGGGCCATCAGGACGACATCGACAACCTCAACGATGTCCAAGTGTCCAACATCAATGATCCACATCTCATGGGATGTGTTGGAGCCATCCGTCTATCTCCAGCAGAGGGAAATGCGGTGTTCCACATAACAAGCACCATGTTGCAACTTTTGCAACTAAAGGGACTCTTCAATGGGTTAGCTTATGAGGACCCACATGAGCATCTTTGAAACTTCGTAGATGTGTGTGGACCTTTCTCGTTCAAGAACGTCTCTCAGGAATCAATTCGATTAAGACTATTCTCTTTCTCATTGATGGGGGAGGCGTGCAAGTGGCTAGTTGAGTTTCCACGTAACTCGATCACTTCGTGGGAGGAGTTGGTCACCGCATTTAATGTAAGATTTTTCCCTCCCTCGAAGATGATGACTATTCGGGATAGCATCCAAAGCTTTAGGCATCTAAATGGAAAGCCTCTGCACGAAACTTGGCTCCGGTTTAAAAAACGGGTGCCACAATGCCCAACCTATGGTCTACCTAATAATGTGCTCCTTCAATACTTTTACCGGAGTCTAGACTAGGTAAACAAAGGAGTAGCTGACCAACTCTCGCCTGGAGGCTTAATGAGTCAACTATATGCAGTAGCAGCTCAACTTCTCGATGGCATGACAACCATCAACAGGGCGTGGTACACCTGCGAAGACCAGGTCTCACCGATCACATTTCAGCTATCTAAGGAGCAGGTTGAAAAAGACAATGAGAGAGACCAAAACATGGCCAAAATCATGACGCAGCTTGACATTTCATCCAAAAATGTTATGGGGGTTAGTGCCCATGGTGTCAATGTTGTGGTAGTCGGGGATGCGAATCATGAGGAAATGAAATTTGAAGCCATGTATGACGAGAAAGTAAATTTTCTAGCTACCTAAGGTAGGGTGGTAACCAAGGATGGGTTAGAGACGACGGCTGGAAAGATCGAGATTGTGAATGGAGGGACCGTAATCCAAATTGGAAGGATGGGGAGAAGGATAGATATGTGCCTCCCCATGAGCATCAGAAGCCTAAAGAATCAGAAGGTGGTAGGTCTAAGGATATGCTTTCACGTATCCTAAACAAAGTGGAAGGGTCAGACAAAATGCTAAAAGGCATGAAAGAAGACGTGTCCACCCACAGCCAGACCATCACCTCTCATTCAGTTTCAATCAAGCAGTTAGAGACCCAAATGGGTCATATCTCGTCTTATCTCAATCTGAGACAACAAGGGGGTTTGCCTAGTGATACTATGACTAACCCCAAGAGTGAGGTTTGAAGGTGAACTTGTGTCGTGCCACGACGTTATCTAAGGTGTTGTTTGGGAGGCAACCAAAAACCCTTTAAGTGTTTCCTAATTACTAGTAGAATAATGGTGTGTTGTTTGTACAGGTTAAAGTAAGCGAGGTGATTGAAATAGTATATGGAGGCAAGCAACAGTTTAAGTTGGCGGATCGCCGACAAGATCAGCGAACACGATTTTGTCCGCCGTCTAACTCAAGGCACTATCAGCTTGGATCCTGTAAAACTCGACGATCTGTAGAAAATTAGTGGTGCATCGCCGATTATGTTAGCGATCTTGATGTAGACCGCCGCTGGAATCCTCACACGAGTTGCAGACCCTGTTACATTTGGCGAAGAAACTAGACACTTGGCGCTTCACCGAGTGAATGGGCGAACTTGTTTCACATCGCCGAATGGGCGGAAACTGGATGGTTTTTGCAAGCCACAGGTTTAAAAGTTCTATTTCATTCACTTTCTCTCACTGCTTCGTCCTATAAAACTCACACCTGCACCCCAACCTTATATTTCTTGTACTTTTAGAGTATTTTAGTTGTTGAATTGTGCTCGGAGTTGGATTGCATTGCTTCCTAGCACTTCATTAGTATCTATTCGGCATCAAAGGTTGGTAACTCGAACCACGCGTTTAAGATATTAACATCGTACTCATTTGCATAATTTTGTTGATATTGATTAAATCACTGCTGAGTCTCTGAGTTACTAGGTTTGAATGTATTGTTGATTATGATTCAGTAGTTGTCACATGATTTGAGGGACTCCCATTGGACTGTGCTTCGAGTTGAATTTTTACGCGGGGAAAATGTGAAACTTCTATGGGTCTTCGTTGAAATTGAGTTATTTAAGCCTAAATTGCATTATCTGGGTTGCAGGGTTAAATTTGAGAAGAAATGGGTTGAAAATAGACACGTTTAGCTATTCGGCGAAATGAACAAAACTCGCCGAATTGCTCAGCGGTTCACCTAATGTCCTCATTTCGCCTTTGACTGGCTGTTATAAGTATCGATTGATCTATGGCTTTAGGCGGTCAGCCTAAATCGCAAGCCGCACTCGGCGACTCACCGAAAGACCCTCTGTTTGCCCTTTGTTTGCACCATTATATCATTCGTACATCACTTTCATCGAATAGCCTGGCTAGATAAGCACTTCGTCAACTAGTTTGGCGAAGCAATTTCGCACTTGGAACCCTCCCTTCTCCTATTTAAATTACTGTCTAACTTGTATTCGAAATCTTTGCAAAAATGGCTAGACCAAAAGCCGCAGAGAGAAATGAACCACCCCAGAACGTAAGAGCACGTGATTTTAAAGAAGATGAAAAGAAAGGAGAGCAAGCCAGACAAAGGAAATATACCAAGGAAGATAGAGCCAGAAAAAGGATTCCTATTGATCGCACCATTCCTCCGTGGAGACGCGGATTCTACACAGCCATAGATTCTTTTTTGGCGGCTCATGATGTGGATAGAATGGGTGAGGCTAACATCGTTGCAGAAGCTAAGGCAAATGAAAACAATGCGAACCAGAATGGAAACACTTCGGAAGCTATTGTTTTATATCAAGCTGATGCATCAAACACCAATGCACAGGCAGATGAAGCGAATGCATAAATAGGAACCCCATTTTTACCTTCCGCTCTAACTTTCTTTATTATTACTGCTGAATATTTTTTTATTTGCATTTGACAAATTGTTTTTATTTGTGGTGGGGTGAGACCCACCTTTCATGTGCTATTTGATGTTCGTATTTTGTGATTATATTTGGGTTGTTCTGCTTTTAAATTGTGTTAATACTGCTTTTTGTGAATGTTTGAGCTTGAGGCTCCTTTTATTTTTAATTACAAAATGATTTTGATCCCTTCCAAAAAAAATTTAATTTTTTGCACATTTGTGATAACGTTCAAATATACTTCTTGAAAAGAAATATAAACGATCGTATGCAATATATTTACCCAACTATGAGTCGGGGTCGATCCCACAGAGAATATGGAAGAATATTGTCAATAGTAAATATTTAACTCGATAGTCATTATAAAAATGGGGGATTTAAATTGAAATAAAAAAAAATAAAAACAATAAAAAGATAGCTTTGAACTAAGTATTTATTTATATTCAGATTATTAAAAGTAGCTAGGAATGTGTTCCCCATAAGCTCAAAATGCAGTAATCCTAATAATAGTAATCCTTTTCTAGTGTATTATATGCAAAGCGATAAGTTAGGTATCTCTAAATCCTTGGTCCGGCATCTAGAGAATTTCACCCCGCACCTTGGTCCGGCATCTAGAGAATTTCACCCCGCACCTTGGTCCGGCTACTTGTGTATAATTTACTAACCCTTACCTTTACCTCATATTAGACATCATA